>VDFB02341806.1:132518-161171 GCA_007258455.2 Sequoia sempervirens
TTGATGAGCTTAAAATATGCTCATAATTTGAATGTTATGATAAAATTTTAATGTCTTTACTTTTGTTATTTCATGACTGTTGAAACCTTTTATGGGGATATCTTGTAGCATAATACTTTCATATTCCTGCAGCTCATGTGTTGACTTGATTGCATTTATTGCCCGTTGACTCCCTAAAATGGCTGGTATATCGTATACAGTTTTTGAATGATGAAGTAGATTTAAAATGTGTGATTAAGGAATAGATATCGTGTATGTGCCATACGCCTTTTCTTTCACATCTGTTACCTTTTGTTTTGCAGGTTGTTGAAGAATGATCGAGTCAAGCGCAGCCGATCTCGGCCTTGCAGTAAAGTCCATTTCCTGCACGACTTCGAGGAAGCTCCGGCGAAGACTCTTTGACCGAAACTATGGGAAAGAATTTTAATGACAGTCAATCTGGAAAGAGTGGAGCGCTAGATTTTCTCCAAATTGGGTTGAACGCATAAATTCATTATGAAGTTTGTTCCTTGATTCGGGGATATACTTTACTTCCACGTCTTTCTTTGATAGGGTTAGTTAGTTAGTTGCTCTCCTGTTTATAAATAAAGTTCTCCTCCTGCGCGAGAGGGACAGAAGGGGGGATAGTTAGAAAAAGTTAGAAGCATAGTAATAGCAGATATTATGTAAGAGTCAGTATGATAATGAGAAATAGAATCTGTATGATCAAAGACAGAGTTTATTGTTAGTTTCCACATCAATAAAGCAATGTATACCATTTTGTTTTCATGAATAAAATTCGATGAAGTTCTGAGTTTAGCATCTGTGTAATCAGTAGATGCTTGCTAAGGGGGCCCACTTAGTAAGTATCTGTAGCTAGTTAGTTAGTTGTTATTTTCTGTTGATCTTCAGTTAGCTTTCATCTTTGAAGTTTTCATACAAACTCAGTCTTATAGTGCTCCTGCAGCATGAGAGTCCATCCCTGTGACTGTTCCTTAGCATAAGGCCGGTTCATAGTTTGTGTTTCAGTCATAGTTGTTATGGTTTCTATCATAGTTGAGTTAAAGAATTTTGCATTACCGTTCTGTGGCTTAGATAGAATTTCTTTCCAGTATTATTTCTGCTAAGATTTGACTGAAACTAGTTCCTAGTGCATATATTTTGCCGCGCCATTTAAAGTCTATGTCCCCTGGTTTGACAAGTAAAATGAACGTCCATAGGAAGATATAAGTCACCTGTTGGAATGTCCAATTCCTAGGAAAGGTTTTACTATGATTTTCATATCCTTTTGTGGGCACGAGCCAAGCCTCTTGTGATTTTCTATAGCTTTCATCTTGTCTGATCTCCAAGTTTGAAAGTCTAAATTATGGCTTGTAGGTGAGTTTCCATGAAGATGACAACTTCTTGACAACTTTGTCAACTTTCTCCTATCTTAATCTTCAATGGATCTTCAACCTAAATCTACAAATCACACATCAAAGAGATGGAAAAATGTTGTTTTGTTAGGGAATAGGGGTTTTCCTTGGTGAAACCCTATTTTGGTAATTAAACTTTGAAATGAAATGAAATAGCATGAAGGAATGATGAATGAACAATATGCAATGTTGCAACTCCCCAAACCCTTGAAATAAAGGATGAAAAATTGTGTGAAATTGCTAACATGAATGTGGATCTTGACTCTTTATTGAATGCTTAAAGATTTTTCTTGAATGCTTGCTTGAATCATGAAAACCTACATCACAAATGTTAGCTCAAAAAAACACATGATGCATGATGAATTTTGACATGATGCTTGAATTTTTAATGCTGCTTCAAATACTTTATGATTTCCTCTTGAATGCTCTCTTGATCATAAATTTTCTATAATGCTTGATTTGCAAAATTGCTAGATGAATTGTAAACTTTCTAGGAGAAATTATGTGAAATAGCCTTGTATTTATACTTTTTTATGCCAAATTTCTTAAAATTACAAGACTACAAGATGACATAAGATCTAGGATAATAAAATCCTACCAAGAATTTGAATTAAAATAGATCGTGGTTAAAGTGGTACTCATACGCTATGTTGGGTGTATGAGTCCTAGTGTCTTAAACACAAGACACAAAATCCAATAAGTGTTAAGTTCAAAGTAATGTTTAAAATCAGGCCCTAAGACCTAGGTAGGACCCATATACCCAAAGGGGTGTATGAGTCCCAGATCACTAGATTTGGAACACATAACCTCAAACATTGAATTATGATTTGTCATTTCTTATATGTCATGATTATCCAAATAAAAATGCAATTAATTAGGCTTGTGGATGCAAAATAGGACTAATTAAGGTATACAGAAGCCAAATTTTAATAAGGAGGGGTCAAACAAGTGTGAAAATGTAAAGGGATACATTTTTCTACACTATAGTTCTTTTTTCTCTTTTCAAGGAATTCCTCAAAGTGAAAATTTCCTCTCCAAACTTTAAACATTCAATGGTATTATCATTAAGCTTGACATTCAAGCAATATTTGATCCTCTTGCCTTCTTGAACCCTTATTTTTAAATCAGAGATCATGCACATTCTACCTCTTTTAGTTTTATTTCACATTCTTTTCCTTTTTCAAATGTATTTTCAATTTGTCATTTTCTTCCTTTTATTTTGAAAGCAAGATTTCATAGTTTTGATTTAGTCCTGTTGGTGTGAATAAATGTCTTATACCTGGCTAATTGACTCACTAGGTAATTAGGGGACATATTCACATGTTAAGTTTACTTAGGATAAAAGATTCTTTCTAGAAGTCTTAGTTGGATTTTTCTAGAACTTATCTTATCTAGCTATATTGCATGATTCCTAGGTAGTTAGTTGTCTCATGTCATAGGATTAAGAAACTTGTCATGGTTTTGTCTAAGCTTATCTCTCTACCTTGCCTTTATAAGAAAGGCATCTTATGTACATTTACATTGCATAAAGGGTATGTGCAGGATCATGATGGGCCAAAAAGTGGCAATATGATGGGTATGTGGCTGACAACTATTTTTTTACCCAAAATTGATGAAATGAAAAGGGTTTTTAAAGGATGTTCTTAGCTTTCCACTGATATAAATTATGCTTTACTTTAAATTTAATAAGTAATTATTATTCATTTGCTATTCAAATTATGACTAAAGTCTTGATTGATAGGCTGATTGAAAAATATCTATAGCTTTCAAATGGTATCACATTTTTTGAATCTAAAGCATGCATCACATTCTATGCTTTGCATACTATAGGATTAAAAAAATAAAAACTGAATTACATGAAGTTTTGACCAAGTTAAGGTGGTCAGACATATGAGTTTTTATATTTTTTAAAAAGTTGTAATAAAAAATTCATAATTAATTATTTACTTGGAAAAAAAATACAAAAAAATATGCATCACATTGAGGCATGAGTCCTCTATTTATAGCTAAAATATTATAAAAAATATTATCATTTTATTGTTAGGGGTCTATTTATTAATACCTTACTTTCTTATTTTTTCCCAAATTTAAATGTCACCCCATTGAAATTTTAAATTTTCACCAAATAGATTTTTTTTTAAACAAACCTAGTAGTTTAGAAACTACATTCAATTTTCTACAGATTCTATTCTTACATATTTTTGAAATAATATAGATAACTTATTCAAATTTTTATGTCAAGTTTCCTAATTCTGATTTTTCTAATTTTTTTGCCATTTAAGGGCCTATTTTTTCTATGATGATCTTGCACATACCCTCAATTGAAGCTTATTCAAGCATATTCAACCAATATTCAATTTTGCATTGTTGAAGCAATCTTTCTTGCCATTCTCTCTCTTGTGGAAGTGGTTTTGGTCTAGCAATTGTTCCTGGGGTGTTGGGGAGTCACCATTTACTCCCACATGGTATCATAGCTACAGGTGTTGCAAATTTCTTCCCAGATCTGAGGATTTTCTGTTGGCTTGATATTTTTTGGTGGGTACAAATTGGGGTTTCAAAGACCTCACGATTGAGATCAGGTGGCTATGCAAACAAATTTTGACTGTAAATTCATCCATTTTGGGTAAAGTTGTTTTTGAGGCAATTTTTTTTTGCTGGGACAACTCCCATGCGTACAATTTTCTATTTTTTGCAAAAAAAAATTAGAAATATTTTTTGTTTTTATCCATAATTTTGGGGCAAAATTATTTTATTCAAAAAATCTTATTTAATATTCAGGCAATATTTATTGAAATTTTTACAGGTTTTTGTATTTTGGGCAAAAATTATTGGGCATAATATTTTGTACCCTTGTCTGTGTATTTGATTGCATCATATTGTACTTCATAGAGTTTGGCTTGTACTCTGACATTCTCGGTATTTATAGGGATTCATGGCATATTCTAGCTCTTCCATCGACAGTATAAATCCATCGACATATTCCTCTAACCTCTCCACCAATCAGCGTACCCTCATTGCTAGTGGCATCACTGTCAAAGGGTTGTACATTGATGTTGTCAATGACATTCAATTGACCCTATCAATCAGTGATCATTTATTCATTATTATTAGCAGGTACAAGGTTCTAGTCACAGGTCTTATAGCTTTAGATGATTTGTCATAGTCAAATCTCATTGCTCCAATTGCATAGTACAATGTTTTCCCACCGTTCTTTGTCATTTCCGTCAGTACAATCCTCCATTTCATGGGTTTTTTATATATAAACTCTATTTAAAACTTTGTATAGCCAAGTTGTATCTAATTGACAAGTTTGTACCTGGTACCGTTGGCCTTTGTTAGGGTACTGTAGCATGGTCTTGTCGGCCCATCTATTAAGCCTTTCTTTGTAATGTTCTTAATAAGGTTTTGTATAAACCTCAGCTTGTAAGGAAGGATTTTTTATTTTCACAATATTTTGTCAGAGGTCACATGGAGAATTGAATCTTTAGCCCCAAGTGCCAAAATTTTGCACCTATTTAGTCTTCTATTTTCCCCCAATTGTCCTTTTACGAGCCTTTTTTTCATTTTCTCATAACTTTGGTTAACGGTGGCAAAAATTTTGAAATGAAATATCGTCGGAAAGCTAGAAGTCCAAGTTTTTCATGCAGATATTTTATAGTTTTGTGCCATTTTTTCTAGGTTGAAGTCCAATCTTCATTTTTAACCTCCGAGCTCATATCTTTTTGCTGCAGACTCTGATTTTCCCCAAATTTGTGGCATTTGGAAGGTATTCAAGAGCACTTTAGTTCTATTAATGCACTCTTTGTAGATTTGTTTCTAGATTTTCATAATTTTTTGGTTGAGGCTGATTTGATAGTTTGGGATACATTGTTGTAAATTTGCAAAAAGGGTGTAAATTTGTTTGGGACAAAGGGGTTAATTGCTTGTATTGTGAGGGAAAATTGTTGTTCCTCTCTTGTAATATCTGATTGTATCATGGATTTTCCAAAAGTTGTATCTCTAACTCCATATAGCTATCATGAGTAGAAAACTCAAATGGAGTTATTATTGTTAAAATTGAAGTTGTAAAGGATCACATTTGGTCAATATCCAAAACTCGCTAGAGCTAAAGAGAGAAAAAAATGGCTTGATAGAAGGGATGAAGCTCTTGGTACTCTTATTTTGTCCATTTCTCTAGATCTTAGATATCATGTTGCATCATTCACACATCCTAATCAAGTTTGGACTACTTTAGAGAGTCTCTTTGGTAAGCCAAATAAGATGAGGAAATTCAAGTTTGAGAATGAATTAATGAGTCTCAATCCTTCATATTTTGAAAATATCCAAGACTTCTTCTCTAATCTCAATTCTCTAAGATTGCAGTTATCTAATTGCAGGGTCACTAAAGAGGATGAACAATTGATACTTTCAATTCTTGCTAAGCTTGGTTCTGATTATTTAGTGTTCTTTTCTACATTCTATGCTACAATGGCTGCCCTTGGCAATATATACAAAATGATTCTCTTAATGAATTTGTAGCTCAACTCACAAGGGAACAAGAAAAGTTGGTACACATGGGCACATTGAAGTCTTCTACATCTCATGCTGTTTTTTTAAAGGATACAAAGGCCTCAAGTGGCAAAGGTAAGAAGGAAAAGAAGGCTCCCAAGTCTAATGAGCAAGGTAAAGATTCTCCTTCACATAGCACTCCTGAGTCTACACCGTCTTCAAAAGAGGAATCATCTAAAAAGAATTTAAAATGTGCATATTTCAAAAGGCTAGGACATGAAGAGAATATATGTTATAATAAGAAGATTGATGAAATCACACACCTTCTTCAAAAGAATAACATTACCCTCATTAGTGTCTTCTACTTCTTCAACATTTCACTCGGCAACCCCCTCATCATCATCTTAGTTAAAGAACACAAGATCTACATCTAGGCTACATAAAATGAAAGGACAAGCACTCTTGGCCTCTTCAAGTCCTGAATCTCATATATGGCTTGTTGATTCAGGGGCATCTCATCATATGGCATCTTCTATGGATATGTTCTCTTCTTTTGAGCCTTGTAACTCACCTCATTTATTTATTGGTAACAATACATTTATGAAGGTAAGTGGGAAGGGTTCTATTGACATGGGGGAATGCACTTTCAATGATGTACTTTGTGTTCCTTCCTTGTCCACTAATATCCTTTCTATTTATCAAATTTCTCATGTGGGTAAAGGTAAAACAATTGAGTTCACTCTTGATAGGGTGTACGTAAGGGACTTGGAGTCTAGGGATATTTTTGCTATTTGGATGGTTGATCATTCATCCAATGTGTATTCCTTTTCACATTTTTATTCAGAAGAAGATAATGTTCATTTGACTGCATCACACACTCCATTGAGTGTGAACCCATGTTAGTGAGGATAAGTTTGGTCATCTACACCTTGGTATTAGATAGAGACCAGTGTTGAGCTTCCTCCTTCTCCACCTGCTACTTCTTCAACAATTAGTACTTCTATTCAGTAGGATGATCATAGTTTTTAAGATCTTGCTTTGTGAGATGAGTATTTCATAGGTATTTCTAACTTGTTCATGGAGTCTCAAATTACAAATTTGGAGGACACACTTGAGGGAGTTTCTCTCGTATTTGATGATAGTTTTAGCACAACTATTATACCATTTAATTTATCTTTGGAGACTGACATTAATGAGTCTCCTCCTTCACTTTATTTTTCATGTTTCTTGGTTGATGTCAACCATGATTATGTTGTGACTAATTCAAGATTGGAGACTCCTCATCAGTTTTTAGAGGCATACATGTTGAGCATTCATTCTTCCTCCTTTCAGTTGGATATGGAGTGGCTTCTTCCTCATCTTAAGGATTTTTTTCTTCCTAAGGGAAGAAATGTTGCTTGCAGACATTGGGTCATCTTTTGTTTGTAGGCATTCTTCATCAACATTGGAGCTTCTTCATTATGGGGGGGGACATCTTATCTCTCTAATTCCCTCATATGGGGGAGTCATTTATTGTATATACATGATGGATGTATTCCTTGGGGGATATCAATGAGTCCTCCATACATCATGTTTGTTTTCTTTTCTTTTCTCTCTTTTGGAAAGGAGTTTTGTCCCACTAGGTTTTCTCATTTTCTCCGCTTGTGAGAGATTGTTTGCATTTTCATTTGTAAATGGGTACCTAACATGGCCTTGTAACCAAGACCCATCTTCATCTTTGCATAGTTTGCATAATAATCTTCTCCCTAAGTTGCACTTAAGGGGGGGTGTTGGTGTGAATAAATGTCTTGTACTTGGATAATTCACTCACTAGGTATTTAGGGGACATATTCACACATTAAGTTTACTTACGATAAAGTATTATTTTTATAAGTCTTAGTTGGATTTTCTAGAACTTATCTTATTTTGCTATATTGTATGATTCCTAGGTAGTTAGTTGTCTCATGTCATAGGATTAAGACACTTGTCATGATCTTGTCTAATCCCATCTCTCTACCTTTCCTTTATAATCAAGGAATCTTATGTACATTTACATTGAATCAATTGAAGCTTATTCAACCATATTCAACCAATATTTAATCTTGCATTGTTGAAGAAAGCTTTCTTTCCATTCTCTCTATTGTAGAAGTGGTTTTGGTATAGCAACTATTCCTAGGGGTGTTGGGGAGTCACCATTTACTTACACAAGTCCCCTTGCTCCATTTAGGTCTTACAAAGTAGATTAGAGTTTTCCTTAAAATTTTATGACCCTAATCATCTAAATTAAACTCCCAACCTCTAGGTTCCATAGATTCTAGATTCAGATTAGAGGAAAACATATCTTCTGAAAGGTGGAAAATTGTTTTCTTTTCTAGGGTTTAGAATCTATAAGGACAATTTTCACTCTCTCTCATTCAAGGATGACCCTAGAGATATCAAAGCAAAGGAGAAAGAGATTGCAATAGGGCTATCCTAGGAGTTGAATGTAAACTAATGAGTTCACCACTAAGTTAAGACTTCGAAATACAATGTAATGCAAGATATAATGATGAATCCTAATGTGATGCAAACTCTAACTAAATGACCTAGAAATGCCAATGAAATAAAACAAAAAGCTTCATAATAGAATGTGTGCACTTGGGAATCTTAAGATGAGTGAATGAAGCTTTGAAATGCTAGAAATTCTAACTTTAATGCTGAATGGGACTCATTCACCAAGCTGGCTTAATCAGTCCAAAATCTAGGTTTCTATATGGCAACATGAATCTAGCAAATGGGTATTCGAATATGAAAAGATCTAAGTTTTGACCAAAACTAGGAATCATTCACTAGAAGTGGAAAATTAGTCCGCTTAGGGTTTTCTAGAACTTCAAGATCTGAATCTTTTCTTATTAGTCTATTGAATCTACTTCTTGAAGTTTCGAGAAATGAAGCTCTATAAATCAACCTATAGGCACTCTCTAATGTTCTCCAATTTTTTATGATGACTTTCAAAACTTTGGACACTTTGAAAATATTTCTCCTGCCTTTCTCTTCAATGTTTCTTCAATATAAGCCTACAAATCACACACTAAAGAGAGGGAAAAATGTTTTTTTGTTAGTGGATAGGGGTTAGCTTTGGTCAAACCCCATTTTGGTAATCAAACCTTGAATAAAATGAAATAGGAATGAATAATGATGAATGAACAAGATATGATGTTGCAACTCATGAAAACCCTAGAAATGAAGTGATACAAACATGTATGAGATGACTCCAATGGATGTAGATCTTCAATCTTGCTTGAATAGGATAGATATTGATTTGAATGCTAGCTTGAATCATGAAATCCTACATCACAATTGTTAGCTAAAAAAAAACATGATGCATGAAATCTTTGACATCATGATTGATGCTTGAATAATGCTCTAGAATGCTTGATAATCTACCCTTGAAGAATATTGAATGATCTTGTGAATACTTGAATTATCTTGTGAACTTAAACTTGCTATTATGAATGCTCTCACAAAATTCTTAGGTGAAAATGAATGAAAGAACCTTGCATTTATACTTAATTATGCAAGAATTCCCAAAATTACAACACTAGAAGCCAACATTTGATCTAGGAGGATAAAATCCTGCCAAAAAAATGAATTATTTTGATTTTGGGCCACATGGGATTCATTCGCCCAAAGTGGAAAATGAGTCTCATTAGGCATAATTTTATGGGACCATTTTTAAAAATGCTTAGAAAGGTGTGAAATAAGATTTGAGACCCAAAAACCTAGGTGTGACTCATTCACACAAGGTGGAAAATGTGTCTTAGATCACTAAATCTAGGTCCATTCAACCAAAAACACCTAAATTATGACTGGGTATTAATTTCTATCAAGATTTTCTTTGAACAGATACATTAAATGAGGCTTGTGGATGTAAAATAAGGACAATTAAAGAATAAAGAAGTTGAATTATTAATGAAAATCCTAGAAAAGTGTAAAAGTGTGTCACAACACTTTACAACACTTCAAATAAGGCAAGATTAAGGTATATTTTGGTTAAAAAGAGGTTCATTAGGTTTAGTTAATTAATAAAACCTTAGAAAAGTGTGAAAGTGTGTTACAATACTTCACGACACTTTAGCAAGGTGCCATTTATGTCCATTATTTCACAAGGGCCCAAGACCTAATGTGAATGTGTCAAACACATTATAACATTAAATCAAGGCATCATTAAGCTCAATTCTATAGGGAGGGCCCAAAAAAGTGTGAAAATGTCACTGCCGACATTTTTTGACACTACATCTTCATCACTTAAAGAGACAAACTCCTTTCATTTCTCAATTTTACACTTTCTATCAGTAGTATTGAAAACCATAAAGAGAGTTTCATCATTTGATTCATTTTCCTCATCTTCAGAGGAACAATTACTTTCTTTGGAATAGAGACCCTTTTTAACGTTATCTCTTTTATTACTATCATCTGATTCTTTATAAGGGCATTTAGATGCAAAAATGACCTATTCTTCCATAGTTGAAAAAATTGAATGGTAACTTACCTTTGCACTTACCAGTGTCTTTCTTCAATATTCTCACAAATTTTGCTTCAACCTCATCAAGGTCATCATTTTTTATCAATAGATTCATCTTCAATCTTTTTTGTTGGCTTTTAATGTAGCTTTCTTCTTTGTAACATCTTTATCAAACTCTCTTATCTCAAAGGTAGTAAGAGTACCAAACATTTCATTGACTGAATATTGATCCAAGCCCTAATTTGACTCTTCAATGGAAAACACTGTGAATATAGGATTTTGGGAGAGATCTCAAAACCTTATTCACAATTTCAATTTCCTTTACTTTTCCACCAAGTCTCGACCACATTTCTTTGAGGCATTTTTTCAAATGGTTCACTACCTTGTCTATGCTATTGCTTACTATTATGATTTGATGGATTTTTTCCAAGCATCCATATAGCTTGTTCAAAATAACCTATTTTAGACTTTTAGCCCTAGCAACAAGGTAGTAAATTGATTGATAAAATGCTTTGGTAGACATGTATGAAAAATTTGGTAGCATAGACAAGGCAGCGAACTGTTTGAAAAAAAATATTCAAAGAAATATGTTCTCTTGGTGATGGAATGCCATGACAAGCACATTGAGACCACATTTATTTGAGGCATTTTTTTTTAACAGTTCACTACCTTGTCTATGCTATTGCTTCTTATTATGCTTTGATATATTTTTTCCAAGCATCCATAGCTTGTTTGCACTCACCTATTTTAGGATTTTAGTTATAGTAGCAAGGCAGTGAACTATTTGATAAAATGCTTTGGTAAACATGTACAAAAAATGTGGTAGCATAGAAAAGGCAATGAATTGTTTGAAAAAATTCCTCAAAGAAATGTGGTCTCATGGTGATGGAATGGCATGAAAATCTATATCAATTTGCATGTCATGGAATTCCATCACCATGAGACCATGTTTCTTTCAAGCATTTTTTTCAAGTAGTTCATTTCCTTGTCTATAGTATTGCTTGCTATTATGATTTTGATAATTTTCTCCAAGCATCCATAGCTTGTTCGAAAGAGCTCATTTTATGATTTTATCCATAGCAAAAAGGAGTGAATTATTTGACAAAATACTTCGGTAGAAATGTATGAAAACTGTGGTAACATAGACATGACAGTGAACTATTTGATAAAATACGTCAAAGAAATCTGGCCTCATAGAATTTCATGATAAGAAAATGCAATTGGCAGCTGCTCCTACTTATTAGTTATGCAATGTGAATTAATTGCATAACTGCTTAGGTTGACTTTGTAAAAACTATATTGTAATTGAAATTGTGTCATCTATCAGCATCTAGTTATTAGTTGTCCAGTGTGAGGTAATGCTTTGAGTTTGAAAGATGTGCAATAAAATGTAATCAACGATATGAATATAAACTATGCAAAAACAATATTTTTTACAATTCATTAGTTAAAATATTTATTTTATTTTCTCTCTATATCTCTATATGCTATGGAAATACCTTTCAATTTCAAAATAAATAGATTTTATCTCTTGTTCTACAATTTTTTACGCTTATTTTTTAAATATGATTTTTTCCCTACTTTTTAAAAAACTCTTATACTTTTGGTTTATCAAAATTTTCCCCAAAAGATTTTTGCTGCTATGCATTGGAAGCATGAAGCATACACGTGAATACACACACTATACATGAAGTATACACGTAAATAAGTGAAGCATACATGCGAATAAGTGAGGCACAAGTAATTGAAGCATTCCAAAGGATACAAACCACCAGGAATGGAGCTTATTTACATAAATTTGCTTTAGATGGAGCTTATTGAGCAATTGACAGTAATTAATTAAGCCTTAGATGTAAACAAAATCCATGCCTACAACATTCAAGTATATGATTTACACAATATGCATGATAACATCATTCAAGAATGGCAATATCAAAATAATATTTTTTTAATCAAAAAGCTGTAAGGTATACAATGATATATATTGATAAAAGTATATACAATATATCCCAAAAAGCCATACAAGATTAGTAAAAAGGAGCCATTTTATGGACATAAAATGTCACGTATATATCGATAGTAAACAATATATGTTCCAAATGCCACATAGGCATACAAAAAATAACCCCAATACAGTCATTTCCCTGTAGGGGAAGGAAATAGATCCTGTGCTGCCTTCAAAATTTGGCTGGATGGAGTGACTATTGGTTCTTTGGTCTTTCAAACATCCTCGCTAGTCCTCCTCTCTTCACTCTAGACCTTCAACTGATACAATAAAATGTAAAGATGTTAATACACAAAAATTGAATAGTGGAATGATATATAACAAAATATAATCACTTACCACATACAAATAGTCATCATTCACATTTACATCATTACCACGTCCATGATCTAGAGTGACAACCACTTGTAGCAATCATCAAGATAGAAATTAAGCTACACAAAAGTATCGTGAAAATTTTCTATAATAGACCATAAAAGAGAAAATATAATGTCAAATCGACTAATCTATTGCATACCTCTCTCAATGGATCAGAATTAGGTATTGCTATAGCAGCTTCATGGTCCGTTGTGCCACCAACATCACCAGGGCTGTTTGATGTCAACATATAAAAATGGTAAATGAAAGATTAAATGGTAGGGTGAACTATTAAATGTTAATGGGATGGGATTAGGAAGGAATAAAGGAACAAAATGTGAATTAGGAGAAGATAATGTGACACAATCAAGGAATACAAATCCAATGTTTGTGTTTCTCATCAATTTTTTAGATTTGTATATGCAAAATTATGAAAACTAGCTAACATTGTTTTACAACACCATTATTGAATAAAAGGCTACCTGAGTGTAAGTTGTTTGAGGAAATGAATTGTGAGGTGTGGAGGTCGAAGGTCCACCAGGAAACTATTTGAAATCCAAAGTATGTTATGAGACAAACATTCAAATATAACATTCAACTGTTCACATGGAATAATAATATCTTTAATACTAGTTTCATACTTGTGGACTCAAAGTCGAGAATGAATAAAGGTTTGTAGGAATGGGGCACGTCTCATGAACATTCTGACCTTGAAAATTCATAATATTAAAATTATACTAATTTACTTAAAAAATCATAATATCAAAATTCTACTAATTTACTTATTCTTAAATTTCAAAATATAATTTAATAAACAACATTAAATGAACTTGTTGAATTTTACCTGAGTGTGAATGCTAAATGTATCATTGAGCAAATCATCTGTGAAAGTCATCACCTTTGCAACTGATGTAGGTTGTGTAGTTGCATCCTAAGAAGTCTAATAATCATACATGCAAACTGCACCACAAGTGCCACAATGGTGGGGTGGATCTTGGGGCCTACATGTCTCCTCCATGGTAGGCTCTACTAGAGGCCTTGCACACTGTAAAATGGTCTGGGTGAGTGAGCCAACTGAATCTAGCATTCCCACCTCTACACTATCCTTAACAATGGAAGGAATGGAAAAATGCTCTGCCATGGGTCTGGCCAAGGGTCTCGGTACCAATTGTGGATTACATCATGTAGTTGTTCTATCATGTGTGGAGCCCCCACCTCTACCCTGAAAGTCAAAGATGTCAAAATAATTTGGCGTCTTATTGAGGATAAACTCACAATAGAGTTTCCTCAAAAAGTATTGTGGTACCTCATGGTTATTGCATGGAGATTGGTCAAATACCATGCACCACTACTCCCAAAATTTATTTTTAATTAACTCATGGTGGAACCAATGGATGGGGAACCTCCTACATGTATGAGGCAAAGGTGCATTGGTTTTTAGGTCTGTAAATAGGGCACACAAGTCAGCTTTGCTAATTTTTTATTTTTTAAAATATGCATATGACAAACCTCTAGCATAATATTGTCTCATCCCATGCCTCTTATTTGACAAAATAATTATTTTCTCACTCATTTCTCCTACATGAGGTACAATTGACTTCATTGATTAAACAATCCCTCTCATATAAGGGTGGGTTTGGACATGCTCGGTTAATCTTCCAACTAATTGTTCAATGACTCTTTTATTGTTTTCAATTTGATTTAGAATATTTTCTTGTGTTCCTTGAGGATTCCTATGAATTGATGGAGGGGTTTTAAGTTGTTCTTGAATAGGAGGCTCTTCTTGAGGGGGTAACTGTGAATTCTCAATGTTTGGAGGTGGAGATTCATTCCCTCAGAATTAGAACAAAATTTTATTATAAAAAACTATTTCAATTTTCATTCTAAATCAAATTTGAAATAAATAGAATAAAAATACATACCTCTTCGCAATCTTTGACATCTTTGACGTGTTGGTGGCATCCTCGTGAAAAATAGAAAGCTAAGGATGCAAATAATGGATGATATTTGGCAAGTGCAAGTTGCAGACCTCAAATCCTCCAAGCCAAGCTACAGGTTGAAGTGAAATGAGGTTTCAAAATGCTTTTTATTCTTTTATTTTTCTTTTGCATTTGGCGTGCACCAAATTTGGCATCTGCCAAATATCCAATTTTGGCCTTTTTTTGTGAATTTTTACAATTTGACACCTAAATTGTGTCACAAATTGGTGCACTTACCCAGTAGTTATTATTTTTTTGACCAATAACGTCTTGGATGATATTTTTGAGTTGAATACAATTTGATGTTGTTTGTTCCTTCATTTTGTGAAAATCACAAAGGTGCTTCTCGTTATACGATGGTGGTTTAACTTGAGGCTCTTGATAATTTGCATAAAAGGGGATTTTGATGAGATTTTCTTGTACGAACTGTTGCATGACCTATTCGATTGGTCTCCCAAGTAGTGTGTATTTTTGTTTGTTACCTTTGGGATTTGTACTTTAAATTGAACTTGTGGTGATTGATTTTTGATGAGGGCCACACCACCCAAAACCCACCAAAATCACAACAACAGATACCAACACAGAAAATGCGGGACAAAAAAACAACCCACTTTCAATTATTTTCAGATAATGAAATTACATATTCAAAACTTACATGCTATAGCCTCATGGGCTTGATTCATTACAACAAAATCAACTCAAAAAAATAAATCTATTATTCAAAGCCACAATCTGCACTATCAAGGACACCTTCTACAACCCCCACTTAACCCTTTTTATTTTCCCTAATAATTTCCCTAGAATGTTCTAGAAAGTGGGTATGTGTAGGATCATGGTGGGCCAAAAAATGGCAATGAGGAAAAAAACACGTCTTTCATCGAACTAAAAATGCAAAAATACCGTGTTAACTTTTTTTAGGCTTGGGTGTCAGTACACACCACCAAAGCAAACACCAATCCTAGTTTTCCATATCGGATATCCAATATAATGATCCAAATCGGATATCCAATTTTTAAAAAGCATATATATACAAAATCTGTCATTGTTTTAAAGTCATTTGACAGTCAACAACCCGTGGGCGCATAGTGAGGAGGTTCTTCATGTAACAGATATCTGATTTCGCTAATATCCAATTTGAAAAGGTAAGATTTTTTATTTTTATTTGCTTTGATTCAATTTTGAATTAGATTTGGATAATTTCAAATAGTTTTTTGTGGATTTTTTTTTTAAAATAGGGTTTTTGATTGATTTTTATGAAAAATTTGAGTTTAGAATGGATTTTGATAAAAAATGAATGTTTTTGTGGATTTTTTCAAAATAAGGTTTTTGATTGAATTTTTATGAAAAATTGAATTCAGAATGGATTTTGATAAAAAAATGAATGTTTTTGTGGATTTTTTTTCAAAATAGGGTTTTTGATTGAATTTTTATGAAACAATTGAGTTTAGAATGGATTTTGATAAAAAAATGAATGTTTTTATGGATTTTGATTTAAAAATAGTGTTGCTTATGTATTTGTATTAAAAATTAGAGAATTTTATAGATTTTGTTAAATGGTAGGGTTTTTTTTGAATTTTTTTAAAAAACTAGGGTATTTTTATAATATTTTCATTTATATTGTCTAATTTTAATTAGATTAATTATTTTTTAACTTTAATCAGGCATTATGGCTGCTGAGAATGCGAATGCAAAAATTCCATCAGTTGAGAATGAAAATCCACCAGCTAAGAATCAAAATGAAAAAATGCCAAATACTCCATCACCTCCGCAGCCATCAATTGAAGACTTAATTAATGAAAAAATAGAGCAATTGAGGGGCATTTGTGATGTTTATAAGAAAATACCTCGATTATCCCGTATGTCAATCACATTGACAGGAATAATTACAAATGTAGAAACCCTCTCCACCCAACATAATACCTTTCATTCGTGGCGAGAAACCATGAGGGAATATTATGCATGTGCATTGTCTTATGATGATGTGAAAAATATCCAAATAAAAAAATCCCAAATAGCCTCTTTATTTATTAACCCCAGCACTGGTTTTCCAGTTAATGTTAACAAACCAAAACTTTCTATAAAATGGTGCACACATAGGGGCATAGTAGATAAATTTTGGGATCATTGGTGTATGGTTTTTCATAAGCCACCCAACAATAATCTTGATGTACCTATTTACTTGATTAAAAAATTATATGTTGAGTTTTTGTTAGGGCATCATGTCAATTACTTTGACATTAAACCCTTTCAGGGTGTTTGTGGAGGTATGCCCTAGGATAGGCCAGGGGAAGCTAGAGTACTCAGGTACCCACATGTTCCCCATCCTCCCCTTCTTCTGCCACCTCTAGTACAACATCCAGATATTACGAAGGATGCAACCACACAAACTATCCAGGCCATTCACTCTTTTAGTGGTGTTTTGGTTTCCCATGCTTCTTCAGTAACTCAGCCACATTTTGGTGATCTTGGTGATGGATCCAATGCTGCTGCATCATCCTCCTTGGGTCCACATATTTGCAATACGTGCCAGTAGATATGCTTGGGTCCTATTGTACAACCCCTTAAGCATCCATTAGACAATTCTGATTATGACATCTAGGATGTGGAGATTATAGCAGATCACATATAGGGGAGTGGAGCACACCCTACAGAGTCCTCTCCTGCTAGAGAGGTGGACATTGGAATAGTTACACAGGTAACATTTAAGGTGTAAATTCATAACTTGCATTTTTTTAAAAATGAATATTAATAAGAGATAGTATCAAGTACTAATATTTATTTACATGGTCTATTTAATAGTTAATGTCTAGGAGGAGCTCACATGGGTGACTGATAGCACCCTTAGGGCCATTTCATTTGGCCTCGAGACACACAATATGTATTTTCACACTCACTCATTTACATTTTTTTATGTATACTTTCTTGTCATTTGAATTGTCATTAATGAAATTATATATTAACTTATATTTTATCTTATTCTTGCTTGTAGGAAACACCTAGTGCGAGCGAGGTGCATGCTCCAGACTATGGAGGCACAATGTTAGATAAGGGAAAGGTAATTGAACTCAAATTTTATTGAATTAAGATTTAAAAGATCTTTTATTGATTATGCATACATTGACATAGATTCGTAGTTTCATATGTACTTGTCATTTGTATGTATAGGCAATTGAGAGCTATACATCATTGTTGATAAGTGCCACAACACCTAAAGGAGTAGGTATTCAAACACCTGAAGGAGGAGGTGTTGAAAAACCTCAAGGAGAAGGTGTCGAAACACCTGAAGGAGATACAAAAAAAGATCAGCCTAAAGAGGTATGTTTATTTATTTTGCTTGGTAAATATGTTCTTATTACCGTAACACCTACACTCTTGGACTAAATTTCTATGTTTTGCCCAGGCTATATAGGGATTGGACATTACAAAAATTTGGTTTTGGTTTAGTCTTTGAGAGGGGTATATTCAGGGATTCCTAACCTCAAGAGATGTATATTTCTGTGTAATCTCAAGATTCTCACAATTTTAGAGGTTCAATTATAATTCAATATGTATTACTTTATGTTAATTATTTGATTTTGCAAATTATATAGTATAACTAATCTCACCAGTGGTTTGACTTCTTCTGTGTAGCTACCTTCAAAGCCACCTGAGCCTAAGCAAAGAGGTTCCATTTTGGATGGACCCACTAGTAGCTTTATTTGAGATAAACATTTTGGCATGTACATATTTTTAATAGATATTGAGATGGCATATGCCACATTTTGTAAAACCTTGTTTGAGTTGGCATTGATGCTATTTTTGTATATGGACATACACTTGATTATTGGATAATTTGATTTATAGAAGTTGACAATAGAAATAATTTGTTCCTCATGTGCATGATTAAACTTTGAAAATTAAATCAAGTGAGCAATGGTTAAAATATCAACGCAAACGCAATAGCAAAAAGAATAAATCGGTTAAATATTATGTAGTTTATATTCATATTAAGTTGATTACATTGCATTGCACATCTTTCAAACTCAAAGACATTTCACATTGCATAAGTAAATAACTAGATGCTGATAGATGAAAAAATTCAATAACAATGTAGTTTTTACAAAAGCCAACCTAAGCAAGCAGCTTATGCAATTTACTTCATTACATAACTAATAGCTAGGAATAAATGACACTGTATTTAGCTTGGTTTGCTGGAATTTATGATTCTACATTCTCTTTGAGGGAAACTCAAATGCAACCTACAAAAATGAAAAGAAAGCACTCAAACAAACTTTAAAGGGGTCTCAGGCCTGCTGCCCCCCCATTCCACACACTATGCATCCATTTACTTGTAGTGTAGGGGCCGAACAATGGAGAAAACATGTAAAAATTATATATATCTATATACAACGTAGAAGCATGAATTACGATTAGAATATCACATAACATCATATAAACAAAAAACCACTATAAACTTGAATTTCATTTAAAACATGCATGATAACATTCACTACAAACCTTGAATTATGGTAGCTTGATAGCCTAATTGATTCCATTAACGGTATGGATATTGAAAAAATAAGCCAACCGAAAGCTACCTAACATTCTCTTCAAAATCATAAGGAAATTCCCTTTAGTACACTAGCCGGCCTTTGATATTTCGGCAAATTTCAAACTATTTTGTGTATCATTGTTACATTGGTCTTTAGTTCACCGATGTTTTTGTACCACCGAAAAGAAAGTTGTGTCACGGTCCGGTGATTCAATCCAACAAGAAAATAAAGCCTAGCCTCTTTGGAATGAAAAATTCTTGGTTTAAAAAAAATGAATAAGAATGAGGTAGTTAAGGTGCTTCTAGTTATTTATAGGTCACTTTTAGGGTGCAAGGCTTAAAAGTTCATTTTAAATGCACTCAAACAAACTTTAAAGGGATCTTAGGCCTGTTGCCCCCTCATTCCACAAGCTATGTAGCAATTTACTTGCGGTGTAGGGGACGAACAATGGAGAAAACATGTAAAAATAATATATATATATAGATGTGCAGCCTAGAAGCATGAATTACAATTAGAATATCACATAACATCATATAAACAAAAAAACCACCATAAACTTGAATGTTACTCTTTAAAACATGCATGATAAATATTCATCACTGAAACTCTGGTAACTGTGGTAGCTTGATATACAAAAGTCCATTGACGCAAGGGTTCCAGGCTGATACATTGAAAAAAATAAGTAATGGAATCGGAGTAGAGTTATCAAAGATTCTTCAAAAAATCATAAAGAAATTTTTAGTACACTCAAGAGTTATCGATTTCTCATAGCCTCAAAAAGTTATTTTGTATCATTGTTACATTGGTCTTGAGAGTGGTAGCTTAATATAGGTCCTACAATACAAAACTTGGTTTTACTCCAGGCAAAGGTAATAGTGGCATAGGAAGATTTTTCTTGAAAGCAAAATGAAAGCTCAAATTTTGAATGTTTCAAAATAAATGAATAAGAATGAGGTAGTTAAGGTGTTTGAAGTGATTTAGAGGTCACTTTTAGGGTCGCTTTTAGGGTAGTTAAGGTGTTTGAAGTGAGTTAGAGGTCGCTTTTAGAGAAGAGAGATGTTGAAGAGTACATCAAGTCAGTGAGAACTGAAGTGTAATGTGTTTTAGTTTGTGGTACTCCTTTGTTTCTTTGCAGATGTGTGATAAATTCTTAGTTCAATGATGTTGAACAATTTTTGGAAAAAGAAAGTTGTTTGACGGTCCGCATTCAATCCAACAAGCAAAAATGAAAGCTCACCCTCTTGGAATGAAAATGATTGTTTGCAAAACAAATGAATAAGAATGAGGTAGTTAAGGTGTTTGAAGTTATTTAGAGGTCACTTTTAGGGTGGAAGGCTTAAAAATTCATTTTAAATGCACAAAAAAAAATGAAATTACTTCAAACCAAGTTTGTTAAGAAGTTAATTATGTTGCCCACTAGTTTCCCTTAAGAGTCCAAAGTGCTAAAAGACAACAATATTTGAAGGGATATTTCTCAAAGATCATGATGCTTACACACTCTATGTTTGAGGCTATGGGATTGTGTTGGGACTATCTACAAAAACCTCTCTCAGTTTTTGCTATCTCAGAGGCGTTTTCCTGTGGTGATGACTTTTCAGTGGAGGGAAAAGTTGCCAGATGCAAACAATGTAAAGTTGCAAAGTGGTGCAAATTTCATTCTGCAACTCGTACAACCAAACAGACTATTCCAACACGTCTAGATGGGTACGTTTATGCTAGGGATGGTCCTCTCTTGCACCCAAATATGTCAAATCACTCTGAGCTACATGGGACCGACGATTTCCCTTAAGAGTCCAAAGTGCTAAAAGGCAGCAATCTTTGAAGGTCTATTTCTTAGAGACCGTGATGCTTACAGACTCTTCGTCTGAGGCTATGGGATCATGTTGGGACCATCTACAAAAATTATCTTGGTTTTTTCTATCTTGGAGGCGTTTTCCTGTGGTGATGAATTTTCAGTGGAGGGAAAAGTTGTCAGATGCAAGCAGTGTAAAGTTGCAAAGTGGTGCAACTTTCATTCTACAACTCATACGACCAAAAAGACTATTCCAACATGTCTGTATGGGTACATTTATGCTAGGTATGGTCCTCTCTTGCACCCAAATATGCCCAATCACTCTGAGCTACATTGGATCGACGATTTCCCTTAAGAGTCCAAACTACTAAAAGGAAACAATCTTTGAAGGTCTATTTCTCAGAGAATGTGATGATTACAGACTCTCCGTTTGAGGCTATGGATCATGTTGGGACAATCTACAAAAACCTCTCTCGGTTTTTGCTATCTCAAAGGAATTTTCCTATGGTGATGACTTTTCAGTGGAGGGAAAAGTTGCAAAGTGGTGCAACTTTCATTCCGCAACTCGCACGACCAAACAAACTGTTCCAAAATGTCTAAATGGGTACATTTATGCTAGGGATGGTCCTCTCTTGCACCCAAATATGCCGAATCAGTCCAAGATACATTGGACCGTTGATTTCCCTTAAGAGTCCAAAGTGCTAAAAGACAGCAATCTTTGAAGGGCTATTTCTTGGAGACCGTGATGCTTACAGACTATCCATCTAAGGCTATGGGATCGTGTTGGGACCATCTAAAAAAACCTCTCTTAGTTTTTTCTATCTCAGAGGCGTTTTATGTGGTGATGAATTTTCAGTGGAGGAAAAAGTTGTCAGATGCAAGCAGTGTAAAGTTGCAAAGTGGTGCAACTTTCATTCCGCAACTCGTAAGACCAAACATACTGTTCCAATATGTCTGGATGGGTACGTTTACACTAGGGATGGTCCTCTTTTGCAATGAAATACACCAAATCACTCTGACCTATATTGGACCGAGTGAAATTAGGTGAAAAATTGATGCAGACACAAGGGCACAATCACAAACTCTTTGCAGCCTGCCTATTTGAGGCATCTAACAAGATTATTCTAACCTCTTTGGATAGTCCAAATCTCCCTTAAAACTTGACAAGCAACTAAATACACATTTCCCTCTTTAACCCCCTTAAACCCTTGTAATAGTGAGAAACTAGTTTTTGTCCAATTACTCCACAATTTTCCAAAACACCAGACCAACACATGCTGATTCAAACACCCATATCTAAGTTACACAACATATGTGAGAAACAACATAGACTCCTTTGGACTAGCGTTGAATTCCTATACATTCACCCTTGAACAAGCTACTCAATTAGCCCAAAAATGCAAATCAACATACCTTCAAACACCACACAGACCCCTAAAACCTTGGGGCATAATATAAATTTCCAAGAAAACAAAGATTTTGCAATTGGATTCCATTTGTATAGACCTGTAACCGTCAAATCAAAAAACCCTTATTTTTAGTGTAATTCTTGAGGGTTTATTGGATGTAGCACTTCCACAACCTTTCAGACTCTACCACCACCTTAGACACCTTTATTTAGGCCCAAATATGCTTAGAAAACAAAGAAACTTCTGGTATCTCAGAGATTTTTGGAAACCCTAGGGTTAAAACTCTATTTTCAAGTAAAAAAAAACCACCATTTTTAGACCTTTAACTCTTCATTTTATTTCAAAACCCAGTTCTCCACGCCTTCCACTCTTGAAATAATGTCAAGACATGTAATAAAATTTCTACATAAAGTTTTGATACAAAAATGCTTGAATGGCTTGTGCACAGGCAAAAAACACAAGAAAAATAGTAAAATATGAACTGAGCAATTGAAACTTTATTGATTCAAAGAAAAAAATCCTTCAACCAAACCTATCTTGAGCCCTTGAAGGCCTTAAGTACATTCCTATGCCTTGGAATCCAACTCCCAATGCCTTTAACCACCAATATTAACTGACTTTTGAAACCTTAATGACCGTTGAAGGCCAAAATACAAACATTTTTCACATTAATATGACTCATAATGAAATGTTGCACTTTTCCACTTCTAACTTTACTAAGACCTCACTTAATGGCTTGAAATAGCATCATTACATGTTAAAAACATTGTTCTTGCTTGTCCCTAAATCAAATTTCTAGTAATTTTTCCTTCAAAGGCTGCAAGGAAGCAAATGCACCAGGGACAAGTTGTAGATTCCCATGTTTTTTGACCCTAAACCTAAAAAATCCTCCTAATACATGACCATTAGGATCTAAGACAGGATCTCATTAAAGACATAAACTCAAAATATTAACACTTTAATCATTGAAATGATCCACAAGGATATTGTGGTGGTGTAGGTGCTCCCAACAAAAAAATGGTGGTTACAACTTGCTAATGTCAATGAAATGTGGGAACAGAAAGATTTAAGGTTGGATCAAGCTTGTGTAGGTCCTAATAGACATGTTTGATGAGTTTATAGGGTGTGGTAAGGTTGGAAACATTGATTTCCTTAAAAACCTCATGAAAGTTGCTAAAAATGAAGTTGCACCCAAGTTGGATTTGAGGAGCAAAAGTTGCAAGCCACTATAATTTATTATATATAAATGGGAGATATTACAAAACCTAGTTCAAACGAGCATACCGACAGGAAAGAACCAGGAAGAAAACCTTCAGTTGTAGCTCGATTAAGTACAAAAATAGACCCCTTTACAAAACCTATGAGTTTCCAAAATACATACCCCTTTACATTTTAAATATACCCTTTATACAATGCCAGACATTTGACCCATATTTCAAAAAACATAACTAGGTATAGATTATGCCCATACACATTTATGACCATTTTACATTGTTTCCAATTTGAGAATTCAAATTTCTCAAAATTTTCCTTTTAGAGGCATTCAGGGCACAATCTTCAACAATAGTAGTATGTTCACATTCTAGACTGACAAGCACCTATACAAACCATCAAGGTAGCTTAGAATAACCAATCTATATTATTCTAAATGACACAAAATATGATGAGATGGTAATGCAAACTATAAAAGACACTTAGAATAACCAATCTATATTGTTGTAATCTATTGCATACCTCTCTGAAAGGATCAAAGATGGCTATTGTTGTAGCAAGTCCATGATCAATCGTGCTAGGAATATCGCAAAAGTGGGAAAATGAGAAATCTATATTGTCACAATAGAAAAGATGCTTAGACTAAAAAATCTATATTAATCTAAAAAACTTGAATGATGATGAATTGGTGATGAAAACTATAGAAGATGCTTAGAATAACCAATCTATATTGTTGTAATCTATCGCATACCTCTCTAAAAGGATCAGAGCTAGCTATTATTGTAGAAGGTCCATGATCAATCGTGTCAGGAATATTGCAAAAGTGGGAAAATGAGAAATCTATATTGTCACAATAGAAAAGATGCTTAGACTAACAAATCTATATTAATCAAAACAACTTGAATGATGATGAATTGGTGATGCAAACTATAAAAGATGTTTAGAATAACCAATCTATATTGTTGTAATATGTCGTATACCTCTCCGAAAGGATCAGAGTTGGCTATTATTGCAACAGGTCCATGATCAATTGTGCTAGAATATTGCAAAAGTGGGAAAATGAGAAATCTATATTGTCACAATAGAAAAGATGCTTAGACTAACATATGTATATTAATCTAAACAAATTGAATGATGATGAGTTGGTGATGCAAACTATAAAAGATGCATACCTCTTCAAAAGGATCAGAGTTGGCTATTGTTGCAACAGGTGCATGATCAATCATGTCAGGAATATAGCAAAAGTGGGAAAATGGGAAATCTATAAATTGTCACAATATAAAAGATGCTTAGACTAACATATCTATATTAATCTAAACAACTTGAATGATGATGAGTTGGTGATGAAAACTATAAAAGATGCATACCTCTTCGAAAGGATTAGAGCTGGCTATTGTTGCAGCAAGTCCATGATCAATCTTGCCAAAAATATCACAAAAGTGAATACAAAATATCACTATTAAAGACACCTGCATTGCAATAGTATATAAAATATCAGTATTAAATAAAGAACACTAATGAACTTAATCATACTGAACATAAGAATTCTACCTTCCATTCTTGAAAATGCTATTCAAGTGTTCCTGAAGGGTCATCTCTTTGCTTAAGAGTATCCAATATTGCTTCATGATCAACATTACTAAGTGTCCATAGTTGTTTTGTCTTTGGTCTGGCATGATGCTTCAACAACTTAACATTTGTTGCTATAACAAGGTGCGAATACATGAGAATGGTTTTGTGTTTCTCATAGTCTTCAAATTCAGGTATTCCATTCTTTCTAATCATGTATGTTTGTAACCAAGTTCCTGCAACCACAACTAAACCTGTAGGATACACGAAACCATCATCATATTCCATCGGTTGTGTTAGCTTATGCTTTACCTACACACATCAAGCCAACCAATAGTCTGATCTCTCTTCATTCCCCTGCGGTGCAACAACTGCAAAAATATGTCCTAGCTATAGTATATCTAAAAGTAGGTCATAATTAACTAAATTTTCCATTGTGTCATTTGTCATGGATATTGTTTGAGATAAAGGAGTTAGATACTGTGGTACCCATGTATCCACCCACTCACTTGATTCGCATTGATCCCACTCGCACTGAATACAACTCTGACAAAAACAAGCCAACTGTCATGTCCAAAAGGTCCATGTGCCTACATCTAAGCTTCGAAATGAATGCATCTTTGAAGAATCTTTGATTGTATGACAATCCAATATTCCTCCCACTGTACCCTCCTCAATGAACCAAAAGAATCTGCGCACTATTGAATCAAGTGTCCCTCCTTGTGACAATGCTGAACTACACCAATCATCTATAGAATGTGCATCGCTGAATTTTGCTCCTGAAATCTTTAATTTCTCCTTAACTAGAGCTCTCTTTATGCATGCATCTACTCCATCATGCTCCCCTTTCCATTGTCCAACTTCAAAAAAATTCCAAATATGAGGTAGACCCCTCTCTACATGCATTCTACTCAACCAATAAAACATACGAGCATTCTTGAATTGACTTGTGTAATTATTTGACCAAATTAGATGTCGGCCGAATGCTATATCATTCTCCTGCAAGAACTCAAAAAAAATCTCAAAACAATGTTGGACATACTCAGATGAGTGAGATCTATCATCACTCATATAAAAATGATACTCTCTGATTATCTTTCAATCCTCCTCTGTACTATCAAGGGCGTGTCTAAACATTATGTGGACAAAAATAGCAATCTGAATCGAATTGTGATACTGAGATTGTACCTCGTTTTGTGGTTACAATGTGTAATTTTCTACAAAATCAACCATTGATATAATAGTTCCAATCGGAAAAGAGTCCTTACATATCCTAAATTGTTGATCCAACCACTAAGACCTATGACTATGCCTTGCATACTTGTAGAAAACATTGTCCTTAAAATCTGAAATAAAATCAGCAACACTGCATTCTTTTGTAACCAACTGACATCTAGAACCTTCACCTCCACTTTGCAAAGTATATTTGACTATCTCATATCTCTTTTTCTCAACAAGATTCTTTCCGAATTCATGTTCAAAAATCTCATGAAAACATTGAACAAACTTTGACAAGCCACCACATTGTGAGCACTTTTCATTTAAACAATCATTTCTATAGAAAAAGCAACCATCATCTCTAGAACATAAAAATAGATCTAGCAAGTCCTTGATGATTTCAGAAGATGCATTGCACCACCTCCTGCAACATTTCATTAGTATGCAAAGTAGAATGGATATAGCATAATAAGCTCATGGTGAAAACTCCACATGGTATTTGTAACAAAAAGTATTACGAATCTTAAGAGGCACACAATAAGATGGCTTCAAACCCTCAAAAGTCCTTTGTGAGATTTCCATATTTTGATGTGTTTCAATAAATTTTTGGAACAACATTATTTGGCTTGATTCCAAGAAATGTTTAGGATGTGGTTTACAGTCTTGATTGCCAATTCTTAACATTAAAACATCCTTTGCATTGGGTGATACTCTAGAGTTATCGTGCCAAAATTGTTGAATTACCTACTTTACATTATCGGTTAGCTTCTTATCAACACATGGAAGCCTCCCGGAGCAGCCATGTATCATTTTGAAGAGGATCATCTATTCTTTCTCTTCTTGCAAGTGCTCTATCAAAAGTTCTACAATTTATGTCAAAATCAATACAAGTTTGTCTCATAAAGCGAGCCTTTTTCAATTGATGGCTTACTAGCATGGTTGTAATGACTCTCCAAGTAGCTCTCTTATCCTTTTCCTTGTTATTTTTTCCAATAGACTTGAGAGCATTAAAAATATTTTTGACAATAATAGAATTTTTTTAGTCTTCTTGTTCACACGAATCTTCAATTTGGCTAGCAAAGGTCTCATCTTTTGCATCTTTAGCAATTGTACAAAAAGTTGGCATTGCTCGGTCAATGTCTTATCACTAAAATATTGGTTCAAAAGTCTTCTAGCCCACAACCCGAATAGTTAAGTATTGACCTCGCCAAAATTGTTTATAATATTTCATCAAATTCAAGTAACCATTTAGGGGTTCTTGAAGGTCTTGAATTTGGAATATGTTTTTCTTCCACACAAGGTTCTTCATTTCTCATGTAATCTATTGAAACATAATTTACACTTGCTTCAATATTATGTTCAAAATCTTCATTTCCAACATTTTCACCTTGAACATTTTCAATATCAGTTTGAATAATTTCATTCCCAATTTCAATATCATGTTCAACATCTTCAAATCCAACATTTTCACCTTGAACATTTTCATTATCAATTTCAATATTTTCATTCCCAATTTCAATATCATGTTCAGCATCTTCAAATCCAACATTTTTGACCTTGAACATTTTCATTATCAATTTCAATAATTTCATTCCTAATTTGAATATCATGTTCAACATATTCAATTCCAACGTTTCACAGCGGGAACATCTTCAATTCCTCTTCATGAAAGACCATAGGGGTTAGGTTCTGATATTTAACATACGCGTATTTGCTTTACTATGACTTTCTCTATCTCTTTGTCTATATGCTTCAATTTCTTCTTTTGTAAGCTTTCTCTTATGTTTTTGCTTCCGACGACTATTGCTCCCCATTATACCTCATAAAAGATGCTAAAAAATCATTGCTTATGACAAATTTCAATAGAAGATGCTCCAAAAAGTTGATTTTTTTCTCTTCCTGTCTAAAACTGTGTGTGTGTCACCTGCAAACAGAATGTAGGGTCCGTTGGAATGCATAAAACATTCCACATGGGGATTTTCTATGGCCCACAAATCTGATATCCATTATAATTTGATATCCAATTCATTTGAAAAAAAATTAGGATGTTTTGTAATGGTATGATTTTAGTTCTAAAAATCAGATATCCGATTTGTGTACACATAGACCTAAGGGTTAATGGTAGATGGTAGAGGGTTTAAGGGTTAAAGGTCTAGTGTTTAGGTTATATGGTAGAGGGTTTAACGGTCAAGGGTTTATGGTTTCATGGTTAAGG
>VDFB02341806.1:162125-196453 GCA_007258455.2 Sequoia sempervirens
TATATAAACCAAATCGGATATCCGATTTGAAATTGATATCCGATATTTCTGACACAAATTTTATTTCCTAGGGATTAGCCTCAGGCTTGCTTTGGTATTTGTCTTGGACATGCCAATCGTAAGAAGTCAACGCAAAAAATGTGTTTGAAAACTTACTTTGTTTTTCTAGACTTCCTCCATGTGGTCGGGACGACTTTTATTTTTAGCCAAAATCGGATGAAACAAAAAGGGTTTGTAGAGGAGACTCTCAAATTTTCCACCAATATAAATTATTCTTTACTTTGAATTTAATAAATACCATATTCATTTTCTATTAGAATTACTTAATTAAAGTCCCTATTGATAGGCTGATTGAAAAACATCTATAACTTTCAAACGTATCATATTTTCTGAATCCAAAACATGTGTCACATTCTATTCTTCGCATACTATAGGATTAAAAAAAAGAATTTCATGAAGTTTTGACCAAGTTAAGGTGGTCAAACACACAAGTTTTTATATTTTTAAAAAGTTGTAATAAAAAATTCATAATTAATTATTTACTTGGAAAAAAATTACAAAACAATGTGTGTCACATCAGGACATGAGTCCTCTACTTATATCTAAAATCTTATAAAAAAATATTATCATTTTATTATCGTTAGGGTGGTCAAACGGACACCTACTTCTTATTTTTTTCCTGAAATTTAAGTACTACTACATTGAAATTTCAAATTTTCACCAAATAGAATTTTTAAAAAATAAAATAAAATTAGTAGTTTAGAAAATACATTCAATTTTCCACAGATTCTATTCTTACATATTTTTGAAATAATATAGATAACTTATTCAATTTTTATGTCAAGTTGCTTTAACTCGATTTTTCTAATTTTCATTGCCACTTAAGGGCCTATTTTTTCCATGATGATCCTGCACATACTCAAGTACAAATTTCCCCTTTTGTTTTGGCGCCAAAAGTCCCACTGTTTGATTTCTTTCCTAGGAAGAAATTTTTATGAAATTCACTTTAGAGGACCAACTTCGTGGGGCCATAAATTTTGATCTAGGTGTCTGATTCACTATTATTACATATCATTAGAAAGCTCTCAATGAGATCTACAACACACAAATCAACCATAGGTTGGTTCAACCACTTTTTGAGCCATTTCAGGGCCTATAAAGTTTTATATCTAAATTTGAAGTTACATTGGAGAAATTTCCTAGGACAGAAACATTAATTTCTTCCAAACCGTGCAAGGTATAGAGGTGATTCTTTCACGATCAGAAATGTTTTTCTTCTTTGCTCCTTGGGGTAAATTTTCATGTCCATATGAGCCTATTTTTGCCTATTTACTAAAAATAGTAAGTGCTCATTTTTTGCTATTTTTGATGCCTGACAATCTTATATCCCCTAAGTGCCATCATGGGACTCAAAACAACTAAAGAAAATAAAGAAAACATTTTTTTTTGGGTGATGAAAGATTGCCCTACATTGCTGGATGCTCTTGCATTAGACACCCAGGGTAATTTGAAAAGTGACCCTGTCACTTCTCAGGAGTTAGAGGGAAACCCAAATGGTTAACCTTAGCCTCAAATAACCATGATGAATCTTTAGCAAGCCTTCCTCTCCATTTCACCAAGTACTCTTCATATTGCCTATTTCTTGTGCTTCTACCCACACGGTTATCCAAGATTTCTTCTATCTCTTCCTTCTCTAAAGTAGGTGCTAGAATTTTCAACTATTCATTTATTGGACCCTCCTTTATGTCACCTTCATGATACTCTATCAAATAAACAATGTTGAACACAGGAGAAATGTTTATTCCACTAGGCAACTCTACCTCATAAACATTTCTTGAATCATGCTTCTTCAGGATCTTGAATGGTTCAAACTTCTTCATTTTTAACTTGTATGTACCAATTGGAAACCTTTCCTTTAGCAAATGAACCATGACTTCATCTCCTACCTAGAACTCCTTGTACCTCATTTTCTTATCTTCCTGAGCCTTATATTGTGAGTTCATCTTCTTGATGTGTTTCTTTACTTCTTCATGCAAATTCTTCAAGTGCTCACCAAAATCTTCAGCCTCAACACTACTCTTCTCCCCCTTATCCATCTTTCTCAATTCAGAAGTAGTTCTTAGACTACTCCCATATATAATCTGGAATGGTGATTTACCAGTGCTCCTATTGACAAAATTGTTGTAAGAAAATTCCACCTGTGGTAAAATCAAATCCCATCCCTTTGGTTTATCTCCTACTAAGCATCTTAGCAGGTTGCCCAAACTCCTATTCATCACCTCTATTTGTCCATCAGTTTGTGGATGGTGTGCAGAATTGAACTTCAAATCTATCTTCAACTTCTTCCATAATTTCCTCTAGAAATAACCAACAAATTTGGTATCTCTATTTGAAACTATACTCTTTGGTAGACCATGTAGTCTCACCACCTCTCTCAAAAATAACTCTGCAACATGAACAACATCACTAGTCTTATGACATGGAATGAAATGTTCCATATTTGAGAATCTATCCACCACCACAAATATGGAATCATGCCATCTCTGAGTCCTTGGAAAGCCAAGAACAAAATCCATGCTAATATCCTCACATGGTGTCTCAAGTATAGGTAATGGTTGATACAATCTAGTATTCTGACTTGTCCCTTTCACCATCTAATATAATTTTCAACTTTGTACAAACTTATTCACATCTTGTTGTGACTATGGCCAATAATAATTCTCACTGACAAGAGCAATGGTCTTAGCTCAACCAAAATGTCCAACCAATCCTCCACTATTCTTCTCCTTGATTAGATTCTCTCTCATAGAACTCCTTACAATGCACAATTGGATTCCTCTAAACAACATCGCATCTTGGATTAAGAAATCCAACTGTCTTGTCCTATCCAATGTAATGAGTTCCAAACAAGCCTTCCAAGCTTCTTCAAAGTCTGGATCTTCTGGATACAAGCTCTTGAGTTCATTGAACCCAACAACCTCTATATTTATCTCTATCAACAAATTTTTCCTTCTAATTAAGGCATCTACAACTTTGTTTGACCTTCCACTCTTGTGCTTCAAAACAAAAGTATAACTCTGCAAAAACTCAACCCATTTTAAGTTCCTTTGATTCAACTTTCCTTGACTATTGAGATACTGCAAAGCCTAGTGATCAATATATGAAACAAATTATTTTTGCAACAAATAGTGTCTCCATTACTTCAAAGCTTGAACTATAGCATAAAAATATTGATCATAGACAGAATATTTATTCTTAGCATCATTTTACTTCTCACTAAAATAGGCAATAGGCTTATCTTCTTGACTCAAAATAGCTCCTATGGCAATGCCACTAGCATCACAATCTACCTGAAAGAACTTATTGAAATCTGGAAGTGCCAAAACAGGTTGCTTTGTAACTTTCTTCTTCAACATATCAAAACTTTTGGCTGCTCCTGTAGTCCACTTAAAATCTTTTCTATCCCCTCTCATCTCTTCAGTTAGAGGTGCACAAATACTACTAAAATTCTTAATAAAATTCTTGTAAAAACTTTCTAGACCATGAAATGATATTACCTTTGTCACACTCCTTGGAGTAGGCCATTCGATGATAGATCTCACATTCTTTGGATCCATTTTGATACCCTATATTGAGAGAAAAAATCCCAGGTACACTAAATCTCTCTTCACAAAACTACATTTCTTCAAATTAATCAACAACTTCTCCTCCCTCTACTTCTCAAGAACTCTTCAAATATGCATCAAGTTCTCCTCCAATGTCTTATTGAAAATAAAAATATCATCCAAATAAACGATAACAAATTTTCCTATAAATTCTTTCAATACCTCATTCATAAGCCGCATAAATGTGCTCGGTGCATTAGTTAGCCCAAAAGGCATGACTAACCACTTGTACAAGCCCTCCTTGGTTTTGAAGGTTGTATTCCATTCATCTCCTTCTCTAATCCAAATATGTTGATATCCACTCTTCAAATCTATCTTCATGAAGTACTTAGCTCCACTCAAACAATCCATAATGTCATCCATTCTTGGCAAGAGAAATCTATACTTGATGGTGATCTTGTTGATGGCTCTAGAATCTGTACACATCCACCATTCCCCATATTACTATAGGTACTACACATGGACTCAAACTCTCTCTAATCAATCCCTTATGAAATAACTCTTGCACTTGTCTATTTAACTCTTCACTCTTTGTTGGAGTCATACGATGAGCTACCTTATTCAAAAAACTAGCTCTAGGAATCAGATCCATCTGATGACTAATCTTTCTTACAAGAGGAAAACCCTTAGGTACGTTATCAAAAAAAAAATCCTTATAATCATTCAATAAATTTGAAACCTCTATAGGTACCTCAGTAGTATCTTCTTTATCAACTCTAGGGATCAATGCAAAACACATATGCTCATTCTTCATACCTTCTAGGAAATTTTTTCCATCAACCAAACAAATTGTTGCATTACTGCATACCTTTTCCTTTTCCTCCTTCAAGGGATTCAACTAATGATGAAATCCATCCTTTGTCAAAGAATAGGTGTTGGCATGTCCATCATGAATTTCTTATTGGTCAAACTACCATGGTATGCCTAACAACATATGACAAACATCCATAGGCATAATATCATAGAATACCTCATCATGGTAATTTCCAATATTGAACTTTACTATAAATTGTTCATTTATCAAGGCTTTATGGTCCTTTTGTAACCGAGAAATCTTGCATGGGTTAAGATGCCTTCTTCTCTCCAACCACAATTTACTAACCATTTCTTCTGAAACAAGGTTATTAGTACTACTCTTGCCTGATTTTCACCTATGGGCTCAATCAGGCAGGGCAATCTGTCTTTCAGGTGTTCATAAAGGCCAAATGGAGACATGGTTTTGCATGATTAAATCATACCCCTAATGCATTTCTCAAGGAGCTTAGTTGAAAAGTCTGCCTCAGTCAAGTTTGGCATAAAATTCCTCTAAAGAGAAAGTCGGCAAGACCTTCCATTTGTCTTGCCGACTAGTGGGGGTACTATTCATTTTGAAATGTCCCAGTCGGCAAGACATTTTAATTGTTGTGATATTTTGTATCTCCCTCTGAATGGGAAGTATCTTTCCGACAGGAGGGGATGTATCAGCGAAAGGAGACTCATCAGCGTGAGGTCTTGCCGATCAAAAAAGGGCTGACTGAATGAAGGGAGCTCGCCGAAGGTTTTGGGCTCGCCAAGATGTCTTGCTGACAAGTGGTGGTCTCCCTGAAAGAAGGTTTGAGCTCACCAAGAGATGAGACCTTTGACACAAAGTCCCGGTGGTATAATTGGTCTCGCCGAAATGGCCGGCGTTGGGGTGATGTCCTGTCGACCCAGTAAGGTCTCGCTAAAAGGGTAAGATCTCAGTGTAATGAGGTGGCTTCAATGAAAGGTCCTACTGACAGTTGTTCACAAGGCCGTTGGTGGGGAGGAAAAATATTGCTGATCAAAAAAGGTCTGGCCGAAGAGGAAGGGTTTCGCCGAGGGTTCATGGCTCAGCGTAATGTCTTGGTGATTGCTGAGGTCTAATTGAAAAGGCGTAGCTTCGAGGGATGTCTTCCTGACAAGAAAAGAAGTCTCAGCGGAGGATAGGAGTTCTCTGGAATGTCTCGGTGATCAAGCAGAGTCCTGCCGAAAGATTTAGGTTTGACGAGAGGTTTCGCTAACTCAGTAAGGTCCCGTCGAAATAGAATGAGCTCGAGGAGACGAAGGGAGCTCACTATGAGGTCTCCCTGACCTGATGGTGTCTCGCCGAAGGATGAAGGGCTCGATGAAAGCTCTTTCTGACAATGGAGAGTCTTGCAAATAGCGATCAAATTGCCATGGAAAAGGATATCGGTAGGAATCTTAGCATTTTCTATGACCTCCTACTGACCGAATATCTCTTGCTGAACTGATGTGTCTCTGATGATAGTTTGGGCGATGACAAGGGCGAGATTGGTATGAATTTTGCATTCGATATAGGGTCTTGCCAACTGTTGCGTGTCCTATCGATAGCTTCTATGAGGTGTACTCGCATCAGGGAGACATGATTAGTGTCTCACCGACATACGATTATGATGAAGCAACCTTTGACCATCTAGAATCTATGTGGCATGAGCTCAACCAATCTGAAGGAACTAAAGGCAAACCATCAGCCATTTGACTATTTGACTCCCCCTGTGAATGAGACCAACAGAGCACAAATGACATGGACTTTTCCTAAGACCAAAGGCGATGGGGCAGCTTAGAGATCAATGGTGTCAAGATCTAGATGAAAATTTTGAAGCTGTTTGCAAGGGAAGTCAATCTATAGAAATATTTTGAGCAAGAAGAAGGCTGAATAAAAGAAGAAGCCATCAGTCTCGGGGATAGCTGTGAGGTCTACTGGAAAAAGGAAAATCGATATTAATGGTGAAGCTCTAGGGGCATTCAAAGAAGCTCTTCAAGGAAGCTTGAGAGTGGACATGGCGGCCAAAAGTAAATATTGTGGTTGCAAAAAAATCTGAAGGTTTCTTCTGAGGGCGATCTTTCACACCGACAGGGACACGGGGGATGCACATTGAATGCATTAGCTTTATTTCCAAATGATCTCAGGGTCGACCTTACTTAGAAACTGATTTTTTTGTAAACCCTAAGAAAAGGGCCGATACTTTTAGTTTTCGTATATATGGCATTCTTGCCTCTTTTGTAGTTAGTTCTTACTCACATATTTTCTGCTTTGTCTTTTGAGAGTCCTGAAAGGAGAATACTGAGTTCTGTAACTCATTTACAGACAATTGTATGTACAGTTTCACCTTTGGAGATCATTAAAGAAAGCAACTTCTGCCTTAGTTATTTGTTTCATTGAGTGTGTTGAATGATTTGATAAATTTACATGTGAGTTTCTCTTATTCCTTGTTAATTGTCTCATTGATAGCACTTTTAAGCAGAGGAGATGTGTATATTGCAGGTTATAGGTTATGTTAAGTGATACAAATAGTTTTAGTTGTGAGGAGAATTTATCATCCTTCTAGGATTGTATGTATCATAGCTTTCTTATAAAACATTTATGCAATATCATATGAGTATTGAGTTGTGCACATGAACTTTCACTAGTTGATTGAAAATTGTGTGTTAAGCAGCTGTTTATGTTTGAACAAATTTGGTGTATCACCATAGGAGTAGTTTCCAATTTGTGTATTCTTTCTCGCTTTACCTCACAAAGATGAGTAGTTTAGGTGATAAAACAAAGGAATCCAGCCTTCTCCGGAGGTTGACCTCTGTTTACAAGAAACCCACATCTTTAGAGGTCTTCCCATGTTACACTAGATTGTTGAATTTTATATTCAACTGGGTGCAAAATTTAGGTGATAACAAATTTGGCACGCCCAGTGGGACCAAGTTAGAAGTAAAATTCTTATGCCTTGCTATTTTGATGTGCTAACAGTGAGCTAATAGCCTTTTAGAGGCCATTTTTTAAGCATATCTGGCGACTCTGTGTGGAGGAAATGATCCATGTGTTTATTTATATGAGACAAATAGAAACTAGAAGTTCAAAAGCTGTAATTTTTTTACATTTATCTCCTCCAAGAAGAAGAGGGAGAACTCTCAGAAGGACTGTTCCTTCTCCTAAAGTTCAGTCAACACCACCTAGTGTTAGTGACAAGACACTATTTTCATATGTAAGGAGAGGAAGAAGATACCCTCTAGCTAGGCGTTCAACATCTCCTACTTTTAGAACAAAACTCTCTGCCTCCTCATTTGGGGTTTTCAACTGTGCAACAAATAGTATTTCTGTTACAACAAGTACTTCTTAGCTAAGTTCAAATTCAGTACCAGTCAGTTCAAGTTCTACTTCAGCAAGCATACCAATGCATTCCAGCTCAATGGCAGCGCCAAGAGCCTTTACTTTCGTACCGTTTAACCAGGGTAGTCCCCTTAATTTAGCGCAACATGATGATATTCCATTAGAAGCATTAAAAGGGTTACCAAAATTTACTGGAGAAGGACAAGTGACACCTTTCAAAAATATTAGGGATGTGGCAGCATTGTGCAATGTGCATCATGTGACATAGGAAAATGTAGCTGTGAGATTGTTGGTTGCATCTTTCAAAAGGAAGGCATTGGAATGGTTTAGAAGCTTGCCAGTGGGTTCTATAAGAACATGGGATGAGCTTGGTGATGAATTTACTAGATTTTTTGAGGAAAAATTTGATCACCTATCTTTGGTAGAGCAGTTTACAACCATAAAAAGATCCCCACAAGAACAAATGGCGGACTTCAATATCCGATTTCAAAATACTTGGAATAGAATACCTACTATGGTAAGGCCTTCTGCTGATTATGTATTTTTATACTATTTGAAAATTTTAAATAGTGATATCTCAGTCATGATATAGTCTATGGGGGGTATTTCTTTACCTTAGGCTTATAACATAGCGATTAAGGTAGAAAATAGCCTCATTCAGGTAGACAAGTTAGCACCTAGGCCACCTATGCCCTATTTCCCTGAAATTCAATCAAATATACCATTACAAATGCCATCTTTAGTCCCTTTACCTACTTTTACAACATTACCCATTGTTGTGAGCCAGGGAGTGTCAGCTACAGGACCATCAAGTGAATTGCAAGAGATCAAGTCTAGTTAGCATTTTACAAACTATGGGAAATGAGTTGATCAGCATGAAGAAACAATATCAAGGGGCAAGGTCGAATTTCGAACAGCAGAACCAACAGCAAGGTCAGAATGTAAATCAGTCTTATCAAAACTAGGGATATTAGTATCAGCAAAATAGGCAACCCTATCAAGGTGCTTATGAAAGGAAAAATGTTAATCAGAGACCCTTCCAATCTTATAACTCAACTCCTCTTAACATTGCAAATCTAGTGAAGGATATGGTTCCAGCCCAGAATAACTTTGTGATAGAAGATGAATGGTGTCATTTGTGTAATCAAGGACATAACCCAACCTCATGCTCAAATGGGGTAGTTAATCAGACATTTATGGTCCAAAATGCTATCAGTACATAGCCAGATACACCTGCTAATATACCTGAACAACATCCGGATATACATTTTAATGAGACTACTTTTTTAAATTGGCAAAGGGAAGAGTTTTGTGGTGTGAATGTTGATCCAACAATTGCAGCCAATACACGAGCTAAGAAAAGAGCTCTAGAGGTGGAGCGATCAGCTGATAAAAATAAGGGGCCTGCAACTGTAGAAGCATCATCCACACCTATTCTAAATATACCAAAATGGACTACTATCTTACCAATCAATGAGTAGCCTCACAATAATAAAGAATCGGTTGTTTCTAAAGTACATCAGAAGGTACCTTTAACTATACCTTATAATATTGTGGACAGCATGAAGAAGATGAATTTGAATATGACCATGTGGGATTCCTTAAGCATTCCAGGATAGGCAGATCTACTTAAAAAGGCTCTATTTGAAGATATAAATCCTGAGCAAGTTGTTGATTCCCAAAAGGTCATAATGGCTAATGATGATGAAGGGAAAGTTACTAATCCCAACAGTAAGGAGAAATCTATGATTCAAGATAAGAACATGAGACCTCCTCTGTTCTATGTTTCATTGATTATTGGGAAAAATTTAGTGCACAATTGTATGGTAGATAGTGGAGCTACCTGTTCTATGATGCCCAAGCAAGTAGCTGATCAGTTAGGTTTAAAGTATGAACCTTTAGAGAAAGGAGTAGTCCAGCTGGATGGCTCATCTGTTAATACAGTGGGTCTTATCAAAGATGCTAGCTTAACTCTACATGCTTGCCCTAATTTTTCAATTTCCCTAGACATTTATGTGGCAAATTTGCCTCTGTATTTTGGGTTATGTTTGTCAAGAGAGTTTACAGCTAAAATAGGGGGTTACCTTTTGTCTGACTGGTCTCACATGATGTTCTGTACTAGGTATGAAACTAAAGTAACCATTAAGTCTGAGCTACTTGAAAAAGATAATATAGAACCCTATATACCTAGTGCGATGAATGCCAATTGCATAATTTCTGAACAAGACGAGCATGTTGCTATCTTTGATCCTCGCATTACTATCAATGATATTCCTGATATACTTCTAGATGAGTGGGAAGTAGGTCAAACCTTTAGTGCTGAAAGTGACTTGGCATCGGATGCTGGTATAGGTAACTACATGTTTCAAGAGACTAATGTAGTAATGCCTAACTTGGTTAAGAGGTCAATGAATGGTTGTGACCAGCAAGATGAAGTCTAGGAAATGTATTTTGATGGCTCAAGGGATAGACATGGCACTAGTGGGGTTGCATTATTGGTTTCCCCAAGAGATGAAAGATATTATGCAACATTTAGGTATGCATTTTCATGCACTAATAACACAATATAATATGAAGGTCTTATTCGAGGACTAGAATGGGTGAGGAAATGTGGAATTAAGAGTTTGAAGGTGCATGGAGATAGTGAATTGGTAGTAAATCAGGTTAGAGGCCTGAATGTTGCTAAAAATAATGTTCTTAAATTATATAAGCACAGGGTTTGGGACCTCATTGAGGATTTTGAGGCTTTCAATATCATTTCAATTCCAAGAAATCAGAATCAACATGCTGATAGATTAGCAGTGATGGGAGCTCAGGTTGACATTCCGAACAGCATAAGGAAGGAGTGTAATCAGCAACACATTAAGGTTATTATTAGGCCTTTTGTGCCCAATAATAATGTTAACTAGCAGGTCTTTGAGAGCGATGAGCAGATTCTACAGTTTCTACTTGAAGAATACATGTTTGCAACATCAAACAAGGAGAGAATTAAACAATAGTATGGAGACCAAGTACTGCAATTGAAGAACAACAAGTTACCTAAGGGTTTGGTTACCTTAGAAAGTATTTTCAACTCTGATGATTAGGCTAAAAGTAACAAAGCCAATTTACTGGTTCAGCAAGATCATTATGAGGACTTAGAAATTGCACCCAAGAGAAGCCTCAAGATAGGGAAAATAGACACTGCTGTTGAAAAGCAGTCTTTTTTGTAATTATTCCAAGAATTCATTGACATATTTTCCTGGGAATATGGAGATTTGAAGGGATTTGATCCACGTATTGCATGAAATACAATAGAATTGGAGCCAACAACCAAACCCATAAGACAGAAACAAAGGCCAATTAATCCCAAACTAGTGCCATTAATGTAGAAAGAAGTCTTTAGACTTATAGAAAGTGGGATTATATTTCCCATCAAGCATACTAGCTGGGTTGCAAATCTAGTTCCCGTCAGGAATAATGATGGAGAGCTTAGATTATGTGTAGACTTCAGAGATTTGAACAAAGCTTCGTTAAAGGACAAGCACCCTCTTCTGTCTATGGAGCAGATTCTTCAATGTGTGTCAAGTTCTGAATGCTTTTCTTTACTAGATGGATATTTTGGTTATAACCAGATTTTGGTTAGGGAAGGAGATCAATTTAAAACTGCCTTCACCACAAAGTGGGGCACAATGGCATATAGGAAAATGCCATTTGGTTTGTCTAATGCTAGAGCAACCTTCCAAAAGGCTATGGACATGGCCTTTAGCAACTTAATGTATACGCTTGTCTTAGTATATCTTGATGACATCACTATGTATTCCAAGAAGACAACATATCACATTGACCAATTGAGGTAGGTTTTTGAATGTTGCCAGGAGTTTGGTATATCATTGAACCCCAAGAAATGTGTTTTCTCTGTTCATGAAGGAAAGCTTCTTGGGTATGTCATATCTAGGGAAGGAATTATTGTGGATCCTAAAAGAGTTCCAGCAATCCTAGAGCTGCCTTTACCTCCGCATAAGAAAGGACTTCAGAGTTTCATTGGTCGTATCAATTTCTTAGGAGATTTCTCCCTGATATAGCAGCCTTGCTAAAACCCATTACAACTATGTTAAAAAAGAATGCATAGTTTAAATGGACCCAAGAAGCAAAAGACAATTTTCAACTGATCAAGGAGGCGTTAGCTTCAGCCCCAACATTAGTCAACCCAAATTTCAATAAGGATTTTACCTTGTATTCTTTTGGTAGTTTTGATGTAATCTCTGCAATCTTGGTGCAAAAAATTGTAGAAGGGTTGGAGCAGCCCATTGCTTTTTGAAGAAATTTAGACATCTTTTGTCTCATAACAAAATTCATCTTCAAGTGCTACATTCCAGTGTGAAAGAATTTTTGCTCAGTAAAGATCTGAATGAAAAGTGGGCTGGATGGATCACAAGAGTTATGGAGCATGATGTGGATATTCAAGTCACTAAATTGGTGAGGGGAAAAGGTTTATGCTAGCAGCTGGCTAACGAAGACTTTTCAATAGTAGAGGATCAACAAGACTCAGTTTTGGTTAATGTTGGGACATCAGAGAATGAAACTACTAGCTTGTTGCAGGAAATGTCACATTTCTTGAGAACTAGGGAATGTCCACCTAATTTGAACAGAACAAAGAGGAGGTTCTACCGACTTCAGTCTATTCCCTTCGTCTTGATTGATAATGTGTTGTATAGGAAAGGTCATAGTGGAGTACTGCTCAGGTGTGTTGATAATGATCAAGTGGATCAGATATTACATGAGTTCCATGATAGACCTTCTAGAGGTCACTATGCTGCAAGGACAATAGCCTATAAGATTTTAAGAGTAGGCTATTATTGGCCTGACTTGTTTAAGGATGCACATACATATGTCAGGAGATGTTCCAAATGCACCTTTTTTTAGGCAAAGAAAAGCTTGCTGCTTTTCCATTGCAACCAATTCAGATAGAGTAGTCATTTATGAAGTGGGGAATTGAATTCATTGGGGCAATTAACCCACCCTCAAGTGTAGGCCATCGGTGGATTATCACAGCAATGAATTACTTTACATGATGGAAAGAAGATTTTCCTCTGAACCAAGCTAATGAAACAACAGTTTTGAATTTTTATGAAGACATGGTTTGCAGATTTGGAGTCCCAGATTCTATAATTTTTGACAACGCCTTGGCATTTGTTGGTTTGAAAGTTTTTCATTGTTCATTGAAGAATGACATTTACTTGAACACTAGCTCCAACTATTATCATCAGGGAAATGGACTTGTAGAATCCACTAATAAAAATTTGATTAACATTATCAGATTAACATTATCAAAAGGACGCTTCAAAGCAATTAGAGGGATTGGCATGCTAGGTTAAAGACTGCTCTTTGGGCAGACATAATTACCCCTAAGAAGGTGATTGGGAACTCACCTTACATGTTGGTGTATGGTAAAGAAGCAAAATTACCTATTTCTACTGAGTTGCCCGCCTTGGACATTGCTAGTCAGCTGATCCTATTTGAATAGACTAACCCACTTGCCTTAAGATATACTCAACTGATGGAGTTAGAAGAAACTAGAAACAAGGCTATGAAGAACATGGAATGTCAACAAATCCTGACTAAGAGAACATTTGATAAGAAAACTAGATCAAGAGATTTCATGGTGGGAGATCTTGTGCTGAAATGGGATGTTGTTAAAAGTAGGACGGGCCATCACACCAAGTTCAACAACATGTGGATGGGTCCATTTATTATCAAAGACTGCAAAGAACACAATGCCTACCAACTGGCCACAACTGAAGGTGAAGGGCTTCCTATCCCAGTCAATGGGATACACCTCAAGCCTTGTTTTGAGGTTTGATAAGTTCCTCCAATTGTACATATTAGGTTGGGTTTTATGTTTCAATAAATGCTTCTGTACTTTAGTTCGATTGTTGTTCTCTTTCCCTAAGTGTTGTTCTAGCACAGTTGAATAGTTCCTTTTCAGTTTCTCCTATTTTGTCAGTTCTGGCGACTTGTTGTGTTCTATGAGTCTCAAGTGAGTTGCAGCCATGTGCGAAATGCTTTTGAATTTTTTTTAAGTTTTTCTAATGACTCCATGTGCAATGGACAAGTTTTGGCTACTGGTTTTCCATGTTTAGCATTCAAACATCTAGCAAAGGTCACTAGAAATGTTGCCTGATTTTCACCTATGAGCTCAATCAGGCAGGGAAATCTGTGTTTTAGGTGTTCATAAAGGCCAAATGGACAGATGGTTTTGCATGATTAAATCATACCCCTGATGTATTTCTCAAAGAGCTCAGTTGAAAAGTCTGCCTTAGTCAAGTTTGGCATAAAATTCCTCTAAGGAGAAAGCCGGCAAGACCTTCTGGTTTTCTTGCCGACTAGCGGGGGTTCTATTCATTTAAAAATGTCCTGGTCAGCAAGACATTTTAATTGTTATGAGATTTTGTATCTCCCTCCGAATGGGAAGTATCTCGCCGATAGGAGGGGACATATCGGCGAAAGGAGACTCATCAGCATGAGGTCTTGCTGATCAAAAAAGGTTTGGCCAAATGAAGGGAGGTCACCGAAGGTTTTGGGCCCGCCAAGATTTCTTGCTGACAAGTGGTGGTCTCCCCAAAAGAATGTCTGAGCTCGCCAATAGATGAGACCTTCAGCATGAAGTCCCGATGGCAGAATTGGTCTCGCCGAAATGGCCGACATCGGGGTGACGTCTTGCCGACCCAGTAAGGTCCTGCTAAAAGGGTAAGATCTCGGTGTAATGAGGTTGCTTCGATGAAAGGTCCTACTAATACATGAAAGTCTTGCTGATAGTTGTTCACAAGGTCGTCAGCGGGGAGGAAAAATATTGCCGATCAAAAAAGTTCTAGCTGAAGAAGAAGGGTTATGTGGAGGGTTCATGGCTCGGCGTAATGTCTTGGCAACTGCTGAAGTATCAGCAAAAAGGTGTAGCTTCGAGGGATGTCTTCCTGACAAGAAACAAAGTCTCGGCAGAGGATAGGAGTTGGCCGTAATGTCTTAGCGATCAAGTAGAGTCTTGCCAAAAGATTTAGGTTCAGCGAGAGGTCTCGCCGACCCAGTAAGGTCCCACCAAAATAGAATGAGCTCGGGGAGAGGAAGGGAGCTCGCTATGAGGTCTCCCCAACTCGATGGTGTCTCGCTAAAGGATGAAGGGCTTGATGAAAGCTCTTTGTGACAATGGAGAGTCTTGCTGATAGCGATCAACTTGCCATGGAAAAGGGTATCAGTAGGACTCTTAGCATTTGCTATGACCTCCTATGAACTGAATAGCTCTTGTTGACCCGATGTGTCTCTGAGGATAGTCTCGACGATGATGAGGGCGAGATCGGTATGAATTTTGCATTCGATATAGGGTCTTGCCGACTGTCGCGTTTCCTGTCGATAACTTCTATGAGGTGTACTCGCATTGGGGAGACACAATTAGTGTCTCACTGACATGCGATTCTGATGAAGCAACCTTTGACCATCTGGAATATATGTGGCATGAGTTCAACCAATCTAAAGGAACTAAAGGCAAACCATTAGCCATTTGACTGTTTCACTCCTCCTGTGAATGAGACCAATAGAGGACAAATGACATGGAATTTTCCTGAGACCAAAGGCGATGGGGCAGCTTGGAGATCAATGGTGTCGAGATCTAGATGAAAATTTTGAAGCTGTTTGCAAGGGAAGTCAATCTATAGAAATATTTTGAGCAAGAAGAAGGCCGAATAAAATAAGAAGCCGTCAGTCTCAGGGATAGCTATGAGGTCTACTAGAAAAAGGAAAATTGATATTAATGGTGAAGGTCTAGGGGCATTCAAAGTAGCTCTTCAAGGAAGTTCGAGAGTGGACATGGGGGCCAGAAGTAAATGCTATGGTTGCAAAAAAATCTGAAGGTTTCTCCTAAGGGCGATCTTTCACACCGACAGGGACACATGGGATGCACATTGAATGCATTAGCTTTATTTCCAAATGATCTAAGGGTCGACCTTTCCTAGAAACTAATATTTTTTGTAAACCCTAAGAAAGGGGCTGATACTTTTAGTTTTCGTATATATGGCATTCTTGCCTCTTTTGTAGTTAGTTCTTACTCGCATATTTTCTGCTTTGTGACTTCCGAGAGTCCTTAACGGAGAATACTAAGTTCTGTAACTCATTTACATAAAATTTTATGTACAGTTTCACCTTTGGAGATCATTAAAGAAAGCAACTTCTTCCTTCTCAGTTATCTATTTCATTGAGTGTGTTCAATGATTTGATAAATTTACATGTGAGTTTCTCTTATTCCTTTTTAATTGTCTCATTGATAGCACTTTTAAGCAAAGGAGATGTGTATATTGCAGGTTATAGGTTATGTTAAGTGATGAAAACAGTTTTAGTTGTGAGGAGAATTTCTCATCCTTCTAGGACTATATGTATTGTAGCTTTCTTATAAAACATTTATGCAATATCATATGAGTATTGAGTTGTGCACATCAACTTTCACTAGTTGATTTAAAATTGTGTGTTAAGCAGTTGTTTATGTTTGAACAAATTTGGTGTATCACCATAGGAGTAGTTTCCAATTTGTGTATTCTTTGTCCCTTTACCTCACAAAGATTAGTAGTTTAGGTGATAAAACAAAGGAAGTTAGCCTTCTTTGGAGGTTGACCTCTTTTTACAAGAAACCCACATCTTTAGAGGTCTTCCCATGTTACATTGGATTGTTGAATTTTATATTGAACAGGGTGGAAAATTCAGGTGATAACAACTACCTCCATCAATAATAACATTGCAAACTTTACCTTCACACTTACATCTCATGCAAAAAAAAGTATTCCTTTGAGTTGGCTCATTCTCCTCATTCAGCAAGGCTCTTCTAGTCACAAGAACCTCTCCTCTTTCTACATCCTCAGAATGTGAAGAATTGACATCTTCATCTACATGTGCTACTCATGCATTACCCTCAGGTCTTCTATTTGTCCTTCCTTGATGTTGAGGACAATCATAGGCTTTGTCATTCTTCTCCATAATGGAAAAAGGTTCCACAAAAGCATCCTCTTCTTGATCCTCATCCAAATCTTCCCCTTCCTCTTTGGTCTCCATTATTGTGATAATGAGGATAGTAGGTGTTATCTCCTTTCTAGTTATAGCTGCTACTAGAGCCTTCACCATACTTTTGATCTTCATTTTGACTTCCATATGATCATCCACCAGTCTTTCCTCCATGGCCTCCACCTCGTTGTTTTTTCTCAAACCTCTTGTTCAACCTTTCTTCAACCTTTAGAGAAAACTGATAAGCGTATTCAATGGTGGTAATTATTACCAGTGCCATTTCTTCATGTATACTTGGATTCAACCCGTTAATATAATGAGAAAATTTCTCCTTATTCACCTCAGAATGTCCTATTTGAATCAGGACTTTGTGAAATTCATCTATGTATTCTTTAATTGTCCTTGTTCCTTGTCTCAAGCTCTGCATCTTCTTGAGTAGTTCCAATTCATAATCAACTGGAATAAATTGTTTCTTCAATTTTGACACCATTCTATTTCATCTGGAAATTTTTTCTTTCCCTTGTCTCCCTCTTTCTAACTAGACCTCTTTCCACCATATACTGGCGCAACCTTTCAAGTTTGTCTTTGCATACCTCACTCTGTGAGGATCTTCAATCTCCTCAAACTCAAAAAATTCCTCTATGTCATTGATGTAATATATCAATTCCTCGGGATTCATATTTCCACTAAAAGTTGAACCCTCCTGTGACAGATTTTGGGAACCTAAATACTTAACTCCCTTCCTAGGGTTTTTCACCTAGGAAGAGAGAGATTTAAGTCCTAAAATACTTATGCAAATTCAAATAGGGATGTATGAAATATGATGTTATGTAAATGAACTAATATAAGTGCAATTGATTGATTAAAATGATCTAAAATGAATGCAATGATGTAATTTATGTTATGTTTGGAAACATAGTGTGATATGCAAACAACTATGAAATATGAAGAAATTGAAAGAAATATGCAAAAAAAAAAAGATACAAGGTCAAATATGAGTGCACCTAGAAGTTGTGTGAGATTTCTGGAGTTTCTAGAATGCTGATCAAAATATTTTATTTTTCACAGTGGGACTCATTCACCAAGGGTGGCGAATTAGTCCTTCGATTGTTGAAAAAGTGTTAGCACCTGGTTTCTAATAGCCAAGAGTTGATTTCTAACAAAATGTAGATTTTCAAATTTCAAGTGGGACTCATTCACCAAGGGTGGTGAATAAGTCCTCCCCAAGATTTTTGAAAAGTCAAGGGTCAACACTGCTACACTAAATCTGGTAATGATTGAGTGTATGGTTGCCGAGGTCAATTCTACAGAAAAAGGGTTGAAAGTCACTCAAATTGCTTGAATAGATGATGAATTGATTTGAGGAGCCTAGTTGACTTGAAATCCACTTTTCAACACCTTTAAACTTGTAAAATCTATAAAATAAAGGCTACAAAGACACATGCCAAGGGGAAAAATGTTGGTGGGTTAGTGAATAGGGGTTTGCCTTGGTCAAACCCCACTTTAGTAATCAAACCCAATAGAAATGAATGAAATGCAAAGGAAATGATAAATGAATAACATGAAGTATTAAAAACTTACCAAATCCTTGATCTTGTAAATCTGAAGTGATGTCAATTGTTGCTCCAAAGTGCTTGAAAGTGCTTGAATTGATGATGTAGAATGCTTGAGTGCTTGAATGACTTAGAAGATTGCTTGAATTGTGTTTGGAGATTGAATACTTGAATGAGGAGATATAAAATGAGGTTAAAATCACTTATTTATACAAATCTTGTGCCTTACTATTTGTTCATACCTCATCATAGGCCGAAATGAAGTGAATTTGAGTAAAATACTAAAAGAAATTTTGAAATATTTTTAATTTAGGGCCAAGGGGGGCTCATTCGCCACCCTTCGCGAATGAGTCCCACTTGGGGCCCATAGCCAAGTGTCAAAAATTATGTCATGTTTAATGTTTTTTGTCGGGATATGACCCAAAAATACACTTAATATAAGCATATGAGGGCATAAAGAGACAAAATAAGAGCATGAGAAGGGTGTAAATTGTGAAAATATGCTTAGAAAAGCATGAAATCTTGTTACAACACTTTACAACAGTTCAAAATAGGACTTTTTGATGTGTAAAAAGGTAGTTTTTAGGTGAATTGCGTTAAATAGAGTCTAGAAGAATGTAGAAATGTCTTACAAAACCTTCACAAGATGTCGTTCTTTGAATTTTAGCACCAAAATAATATTGTTGAAGCTAAGACACATCATAAAATCAAAGCAACATAGCTCCAACACTATGGAACAAGACCTAAAAGACCATGAAAATAACAAGGGGCTATTTTTTGGCAACACATTTAGCCCGTACTTTAGTGAGAGAAACTTGCTTCCTCAGACTAAAGTAGCCATGAACATCGAAAAGAGGGTTTGAATGCACTTATGTTAGGAAGAAGGAATGAAATAAAGAAGAAGGATGATCAAGCCCCCAGGATGAAGATCACATGAGAAATTGAACATATGGAAAAAGGAACACACAAGTGTTGAGAAGAATTAAGTGAAGCTTTGATCATCAATCCAACTAGTTGTGAAAAGAGATCTAGGCTAATTGTTTGAAAAAGAGAAATGTGTACTCATTTTGGGACCACAAAACTAGTTGTCTGCAAGGTGAGAAAGCCCAAAAAGTAAGATACATACGCTAGTTGGTATGCACTCACAAAACAAACAAAAAAGTGGCTATGGAGAAAAGTCATGCTGCTAGTTGGGCTTCTTACTCAACCATGCTAAAACTATACCCATTTGATAACTTTAACAAGGCACCACAAAGCCAAAGAAAATGAAAATGTTTGTTTACAGAAAATAGGATGGCACCACATGCATGTTAAGCAAGGTGGCCAAACAAATAAGACAATTGAGCCACAAGCATGCAATTTGTGTTATACAAGGTGGTTGAATGAGAATGTTATGTGTAAAAATGTTCAAAGGAGTCTTGTTTAGTTTATGTAAGGTCAGTCACTGAGGGAACATTGTTTCTAATGTCTCCAAAAGAGGACCAATCAAAGAATAGCATATTCACAACTTAGGGGATGTAGTGTGTCACATTAGTCCACCAAGAGGAATGCAACATGCTAAGAAAGATCACACTTATGAAGGAAATCACACCCAATGTCATCCACAAAGTGAGAAACACATGATGTAAATGACAAGGCTTCACTAAGAATGCTAATGAAATAATGGTAATGTATGCCGCCCACTTTAAAGGAATTGCTACACACGTTCTATGAGCAATTACATGAAAGTAGAGAAGAAAAGAAAATGGAAAAAGAAAAAAAGACATGAGAGCCAACCTAGAAAGATCTATGCCAAGTCATATGTTCTGAAGTTAGGCTGCGTCATGTTAAGGAGAAAGGAAAAGTAAAGAAAGGAGTTGCTACCCAGAAAAGAAAGCACACCAAAAAAATAATGGATCTATGGATTTGGGGTCGGTATGTTCATTGCTGCAAAGTATTTTTATGAAAGAGCTTAGAACTATCATCATTCCCCAAAGCACATAAAACTGGAAGAATGACACAAAGAGAGCGAAAGCAAAGGAAAAAAAAATTCCATTTTGAGTCAACATGGAAGAGACATTACAGTCTCAACACTTTGCATCATCCCAAAAAGGAAAACACAAGCAAAAAGACAAAAAAAAGCAAAGGAAAGAGGAGGTTTTGGGTCAACATGGAAGAGACATAGGGCATCTCAACGCTTTGCGTCATCCTCAAAAGGAAAACACAAAACAAAAGAGAAAAGAAAAAGACCTTGTGGGTCAACATGGAAGAGACATAGGGCATCTCAACACTTTGCGTCATCCCCAAAAGGAAAAAACAAAACAAAAGAAAAATAAATGACAAATAGAAGAATAGAGAGACACATAGAAGAAGTGTACAAAGAGAAGGAAACATCAAATGCACGATATGGGGGAACATGATACAAACATAGAAAGAAAGAAGAGAAAGGTTAAATACAAGGTAGGAAAAGGAAAATCACTCATCGAACAAGTCATCCACCTCCCAATCATGTTTGGTGCAATGCGAGGGCGGTTGACTGTTGAAAGGAGGAATTGCAAGTGTCGAACTAGGGGTTGTACTAGGTTCTTCATTTGGTGGAGAGGATTTATCGTTTAAGCTCATTGTAGACAAAAATAAAGAGTTTAAATCCTTGTGTATTTCTCCGTCTATTTTAGCAATCATCTCACCATCATCATCATCATCAAGATTAATAACGATGGGAGGATGAAGGGTGATCTCTAAGGATGGATGTATCAGAAGTGTCAAGGTTGTTGAATATACTGATTTTGTTGTGATGATGGTATAGGATTGTTGTGTTGTTGCTTAGGAAGGTGATCATCTATTACTTTTGTCAAAGGTATAGGTTGATTTTCTTTATTGTCTGTTAAGCAAGATTGATGAGGAAGGAGATGACAATGATATCTTCATTCCCTAGCACCATGGTTGCATTTAATTTAGTTTTGTAATTGTTGAGGTGTAAGAGTGGATTGATTCGGTATAGGTTTATCTTCCTCCAAAGAGGGAAGAATAGATGAAACTGAAGAAGAGGAATGAACCACTTTCTCTTTTGCTTTATATACCTGTTTGGTTCGAGGAGGCTGGAGAGGGTTTGTGTCAGGTTCCCTTTGTCATTTGAATGATGGTGGGGAAGGGTCTAGAGTAGTTTGTTTTGAAGTTGTATTGTTTTTTTGAATGTCCTGATTAGGTGTAATCATGGTTTCATCTACGACAAGAGGAGTGGAAGTGGGCGGAGATGCATTATAGAAAGATAATTCAACAATCCTTTTAGCTTTAAACTTTTGATAAGCAATGTAAAAGAAGTCCTTTTGAGGAGTGATAGGTTCAATGGGTGTAGGCCAAAAGGTTTCTAATGAAAAGTTACCTTTGGAAAATAAAGGATTAAAGCCACTATTGTTTATGGTGACTACCTCATTGCCATGCATAAACTTTAAGCACTTGTAAATGACAGATGGGACCACTTTCATTGAGCGAAGCCAAGGAAGGCCTAGCCATAAACAAAATTGGTCGGGTTGTGGAATAATATAAAATGTTACCTCCAAAGTCTTAGGTCCTATGTGTAAAGGCAGTATGATTGATCCAATCATAGGGCATGCAAAACCATGATGTGTTTTGATCCATACAGTTGGTGGATTATAGTTATCTTGATATAGATCGTGTAATACTAAAAAATCTTCTATGATCACATTCTCACCACAAGTAGGATTTATTAATATCCCATTAGTAGGTTTATCGTAGATTCTTCTAGCTATTTAGAGAGGACCATTAGGAAGTTTTTGTTGTATGTCTTTACCAAAAAATATAATATCAAGAGATTTAGTGGCTTGGCCGTTATGAGGAATAACATCTATCGCACCCACAAGTTCATGCATAGGATTAACTTGGGTAACAAGAGGAGGTGTATCAAGTTGCTCGTTGTTTGTGGCAACAATCATTACATCAGGCTTGGAAGATTCACCAGCTTTGAAAAATGAGGTATTGTGTTTAGGCATAAGGTTGGTGAAGATTTGGAGATTTTGGTTAGGTGGTGCAATGGACTTATTGCCTTGATCATTAACAACCATAATGGTCATTTCACCTGAATCAATGAGGTCTTGAACTAGATGTTTAAGACGCTTGCAATGTTCGGTGTCATGACCATTTTGAAAATGAAAATGACAATAAGCTTTAGGTTTGAAGGTAGGAGGTAAGGGTTGATTAGGGTCAAGTGGTCGAATAGGTGGTAAGGTAAGAATGAATTTTTGGATGAGTTGGTTCATTGTCTGGTGGAGGGTGTCAAGTAAAGGGGTGAAATGTTTGTCTGGATCAGCATTTTGATAAGGCACAATTGTTTTAGAGGTGGCCATTGAATTATGAACTTGTGTAGTTGGTTGTGGTTGGGGTGAATGAGGTGGATTAAATTTTCAGAAGCCTTGGTTAGGTTTGCAGAGATTTTGTGTGTTGTTTTGGTGTTGATTGTTATTTTTAGTTTTGTCCATTCAGCTAGAAGTGGATTTTGATTCACGACTTGAAACTGAATTTTTATACTCACATAAGGTTGTGCACAAATGAATGAATGAAGGAAATTTCATAATCGTAAATTTATCTTGAAAGTTAATGTGCAAATTCTCAATAAACATCTTCTACTAATGTGCATCTAGAATTTGAACATCAACTTGAGCATACAAGGATTGGTAATGAGAGATGAAATTAGTTACTTTTTCATCACGATTTTGTCTACATCACATGAGGTTAGCCATTGCATTTTTAGGTGTCATGTGCACTTAAAAGTGATTAATGAAAGCTTCCACAAATTCATTAAATGAAAAGATGGAATAATTGGGAAAGTTGGAAAATAATTCTAACTATTTGCTTCCTAAAGGGTTTGAAATTTGATGGTCATGTTGAATGTTTGTTTTCCAATGTTTAAGATCCAAGCAAAGTGTTTTGATTCCAAGAATATGCACAACCCTATGGATAAAAAGAAAATATTTGTTGAATCCCAACTTGGATAGATCTAGCTATGCCTACTCTTAGCAGATGATTAGATGCTTGACCACACAAGATTCCCTTTATAGTGCACTCGCTTTTTAGGTTAGCCAAGCATCAGAACCCATGAAACTCCCATGGCATACTTCTCATCTCTACCAAGAGACGTAAAAATGTGGGGCAGCTTCAAAACGACCGTTCTTGCACCAACAATTAGATTAAGCATTTTGGTCTTTTAAACAAAGGGTTCTAGTATAGGCACTCCATTTGTGGGGGATCATCCATACGGAAAGAGACCATTGCTCCCCTTCTTGTCAGAAAAATCCTCAAGATACTTGAACTTTCCTCAAGTACCCACACTTATATACCGGTTGGAAGTCACTTGGCTTTAGCATGTTCCTAGTTGGGTAATTCCCTTGGGTGATTAATTTTTCTGACAAGGTAGGCCCTCTAGAGATTAAAAAAAGTGAGCAAGCACATCTGTAGTTTGATCGATCTTTGTTGAGAAACAAAGAGAGAACACACATGTTATACTTCACTCACACTCGCAAGATGTTCAATTTTAAGAATCCAAATTGAAGTGTGGAGGCAATCACTTATACAACTTAATATCAAAAAAACCTTTTGATTCTCAAGATCGCCGTGAGGTGTGAGAGAAGCACATACGTCTTTTAGATGATATTATTTTGGATAAGACATTACAAACCATAGAAGCACATGTTCATTTTTAATCCCTCAAAGAAAGAATTGGATTCTTTTTAAGCACCAAAAGGAAAAGTGAAAGTTGCTTGTTCAATTGTGAAAACTTAAACAAAATCTAGTAAGTTGCTTAAGATTCTTTTTAATCCTTTTGTGTTGTTCTTTTTAGAGCTCAAATGAAATGTATTGAGTCCTAAAAGCATGAAAGGTATAAAACCCTTAAAGGAGGGATTATAATTTCTCCTCAAAGTGTTTAAAAACACTTGTTGCAATGAAATGACGATGTCATAGAATCCTTTGTCTTTGTTTCCTCCACCTTTGATCAAGCCAACCTACAAAAACTAGTTAGAACTACAAAAATGGAGGTCAAAATCTAGCTAGTAGTCAAAAGAAACCAAAATAAAACAAAGCACATGATAAAATTAATCTAAATATTCCTTTTACCCAACTCCAACAGCGCAGTCTGTAGAGGCGGTGCAATTTGGAGAATCAGTGGCACTATATGGCACTGCTAGGACTGACAACAATGCTCTGTAGAAAATCCAGTGAGCATGATTGTCGTGCTATTTTGAGTAAGAGACACTATTTGGAGTTTAGAAATTTGGTGACAGGAAAATGACCCAGTGTCATAGTTTGAAATTCAAATTTATGGGCAAGAATGACTCAGCGTCACAGTTTGGAGTTTAGTAGTGGCACTATATGGTGCTAATGGACTGCTAGTGGCACAATTCCTCTATTAGTAGCATACTTTTCCTATAGACACAAAAAGTTGAAAAACCACATAATTTTGAAGAAAAATGTGTTAAAATCTTCAAGTTTTCCCTCCTTCTAGCACCAAATTGTGAACATCAATCCTAGACCTACACAAACAGAAAGAAAAAACACATTATTAGTCCAATATGCAAGTTAGAAACAACATTCCCCATAAGATTCATTTGAAATATCAAGAAAAAGAAGTAAATGAAGACCATGAATTAAAACTATCTAATCTTGCTCAAAATAAATAAACTCTCAATCCCATGGGGGAATTGATGCAATTTTGATGTGGAAAATGGCCCTTTCCTGATTCCTTGCAAGCTTGATGATAAATGGTGAAGATTTGATGCTCCTTGATGAAATTTCTCCATAACCTAGCTATGAAAACATGAAAATGGATGAAATTTTCTCAAGAACTTGAAGATAATTCAAATGCATAAACTCGTGGATGAAAATGCCTAAGATTGTGGATCCAAATGAGTATCGTGATCTTACATGGATTGTGGATGATCAATACAGTAGAGAATCTTTCTATTTATAGCAAAGAAGGATGGAGGATTGAAGGATAGGATGAATGTGGGATTAAAGATGGACCAATGATAATGTTCCACTTGTCAAGATGCTAATGGAAGGAGGGATGGAGCACATTTTGGTCAATGTGCATGATAATTTCCACTAGATTCAAATTTGAAATTTGAAAGTGACATGTTGGAGGGAGAAGAAAATGAAGTTAATGCCACTTGGCTCAAGGAAAAGGACATGTAAGAGGCTTTTAATACCTTGTTGGAGAGGACAACTCCTTTTGGGGGGATATTTTCAAATTGGAGGAATATTCCCACTTGGATGCCTTTTTGAATAAAAATAGGAGATTTATCAATTAATTAAATGGATTTTCATGTGTAAGTCGCAAAATCTAGAGGATTTGAGTGATTAGTGTTAGCATTAATCATGATTTGATTAATTTTAGTGGAAGTTAGTTGATTTGACATTGTAATTTAGATTTTTGGATTTAAATAAATCAAAATGAGAGGAATAATGATTTTAGTCTTAATTAAATAAAGTTTGATTTATTTAATTAAAGAGGATGATGTTATATTTAAATCAAATAAAGATTAATTTATTTAATTTAAAGGAGATGACTTAGAGATTAATTAAATAAAATAAATTATTTAATTAAAAGGGAAATGATGACTTAATCAGATAAAATTGATTTATTTAATTAAGAGACGGAATGTGATGAATTTAATCAACTACAAATTATTCAATTAAATGGTTAGCAAAGGAGATGATTTAGGATGAATTGGTGTTAGTAAAATCAGGATCAAGCACATGAGATCAAACTGTATATTTTCTATGTCTACGATACACACACACACACACACATATATATATGTATAGATACACACACACACACACACACACATATATATATATATACATATATATATATAAATATATATGTATCTATACATATATATATATGTATGTATGTATGCATGTACACGTACATATATACATTTATACATATTTATGTATATATGTATATGTAAACATATATATATATATATATACCTTCCATCGCCATGAGAACATTGCAGCCAAACACAGTAAAATGATGGAAAAGAATGGGATACCCAAAAAAAAAAAACATTAGTCATATGCATTAATTAGAAATGAAATGAAATTTAGTTTCAGTGTAATATGTTTGGTGTCCAGTGCTAATGTTTGGTGATTAATGTGTAGGAGTGATTTTTAATGGGTGCCAAAATAATTTTATAAGGTGCTAACGTGAATTAGACCCATTGAATTTTGAGTGGATATGAATGATAAAATAGTTTTAATTGCATGTTAATAGTGACACAATTAGGGCCCTTTTATGTTTTACAATGTATATCAGTGATTTGTTGCAATGTACATGTATGTATATTTTTATATGAGTACATGCATGTATTTTTATGTTTCTATGAATGTATACATGTATGCTTATGTTTCTATGACTGTATGCATGCATACAAACATGTATAAAATAACTAATATATAAGGCTCCCAATATAAACATCAAATCCAAATATAATGTAGAATTTAGTCATATCATCTTTAAAAACCTACGTAACTGGCATCTACAAATTCAAATGCTCAAAAAAATTCAAATGTGAAACACAACAACCAAATTGAATGCATTCAATTGTCAGATTAGAATTACTAAATAAGAGGGACAGTAGCCAACAACATTCACAATTATTCTCCTCTACTAATATCCTATCCATACTATAGAGCATTAATTGGCATCCTTTCCATATTCCTCATATATCCAAGGGTGATGAGAAACAATGAATATAACTTGAATATGTCTTGGTATACAATTCTATTCACATTTATATTTTTTTACATATATTTATGTTTTGCATATGGAACTTTTAATATGTTGAACTTGTTTAATTATGTGATGTTGGACATGCATTATTGCAAAGGTCATATGATGTTTTTTTGTTACTAGCCTCTATTGCTACTACCCATGGAACTTGTAAATATTTTCTTGTAGACATGGGAGAACAAGGAGAGGTGGTGCAAAAATGTTCATGGTGGGAAATTCGGTAAATGTGTTTGTCAACACACCACATAATTAAGGATTTTTTGTTGATATGGCTCTAAGTTTCAATCATTGTTCTTTATTGTTTAGTAACTAATATGTCTTTTTATTTATTTCATTAACTATTGTCCATTTTTGTTTGTTCTATTATTTTTTGTTGTTGTTGCAGGCATGTCAAATGGCTAGGAGGTTGTAAAGAGCATGTCAAATTGTAAGATGGTAATTTAGGTAAAGTCTTTCAAGACTTTACTTTGGTTGTGACCCGGTAGACATTGTGTTCATTTATAATGTTCATTTTTCTTATTCATTGTAAACTTACACTTAAAATTTACAATTAGATTGATTTCCATATGTAGGTGTTGAAATATTTACAATTTCAAATAGATTAATTTATGTATATGTTGCATATAGATTTATAGTTATATATATGTATGCATATACTTATGTATGTATGTATGTATACCTAACTAAGGAGGTTGTAAAGAGCATGCCAAATTGCAAGATGACAATTCAGGTAAAGTATTTCAAGACTTTATTTTGGCTATGACTTGATAGACATTGTGTTCATTTATAATATTCATTTTTCTTATTCATTCTAAACTTACCCTTACAATTTACAATTCAATTGATTTCCAAGTGTAGGTGTTGAAAAATTTACAATTTCAAATACATTAATTTATGGATATGTTGCATATATATATATATATGTATATATATATATATATATATATATATATATATATATATATATATATATATATATATATATATATATGTATATATATATACATATATGTATATATACATACATATATATATATATATATACATACATACATACATACATATATTTATATGTGTGTGTGTATACACACACACACACACATATATATACATGTATATATATATGTATATACATATTTACATATATGTATGTATATATATATATGTATATCTATGCATATACATAGTTGTGTATATATATATACATAATTTTATGAATTTAAATTACATTAATTTCTTAATTTACATTGAATTTTTCAACAATGTTAATTAGATGAATACAACCAACACAAAACCAATTTTGAATCACAAAAAGCTTCATGTTGCAACATTCGTAGAAATCTCTCAATGTTCGTATAATAGATCTACTATTTTTTTTGTTGTAAAAATCATAAATCCTTAACTTGGACAACTCCCAAAACATGCCTAGGCTGAAATAAAATTTATTACAACATAAACATGATTAAGAGAAAGCTCTAAAGAAGACAAGGAGTCTTCAGTTTTACAAAAAACAGACTACCACACATCAAAGTCAAAAATTTCACAAAAATATACACTAGTATCCTTTAGATTTCCAATACAATAGACTACGATTCAATTTTATGAAAAAAACACTAGCACACGTCGAAGTCAAAAAGTTCACAAAAAGGGTCCTAATCAGACATCCACAAATTTGATTAAGAAGTGGTGTGTCCTTGGGTGTCAATTGACTCTGTATCAACTAGAGAATATGTTAAGCATTATAGATTGTTTTTCATGGCACTTGCTATACAAGCAAGCAATGTCTAATTTTCCTCCAGGATGAGCTATAACTATTGAGAGTAGCCCTCAGAAAACCCATTTTGTAGGTTATTAAGAGAAACAAAGGCTAGAGACAAAATATTAATCATGTCCCTTAAAACTAGATGTTGAGTTGGAAGAGGAGTTGTAGGATGGTGCAGGGGCACCATGAATAAGGTCTTAAATTTGGTTTTAGGTTGAGTTTTGGTATGTTGAGTCTTATTTGGTATAATAAGGTCATAATAGACCATTTAAAGTGTAACTAGAGTCATTTGGGGTCAAACTTGTAAATATTGTAAAATCTTGCAAAAGTTGTCATGGGAAAAATGTAAAAATGCAAAAAGTGGAAACCCAACAATCAAGTAGTTCAAAAGGTTATTATAGTTGGTTCTTCTAGCCTCACTATACAAAGATTTGCACAAGTCTTCCTACTTAGATGACTGAGCTCTTGGGGATGGTGTTACATTACTTCACATCCGGGATTGGGAGCATATTTTTGTGCTACGTCCGAGGATTATTCCAGTTACAATGGAGCTAGATAATCCCGTTGTTTGGTGATATAGAGGAGGTGTTTCGTTCACCCACACAAGACAAAACAAGATTCCTCATTCAGCGAGAGTTCTTGATGATATGCGTGTTTTCACATGGCGGCCATATCTTGGATGGCCCGCATGGTTTGACAATGTACAACAGCTTTTCTTCGCTCACCAAGATAGATTGATGTAGGGTAGGGAGCACATGATGCTCAAGATGTACCTGCTAGGAAGGGTTTAGAGGTAGTTTGGCGAGCCACAGGATAGGTCAGATGATCAGTATGTGGACAATTTTACGCAAATGATGAGCTAGAGGTCCTGGGGCTATTATATTCCTATGCATGAGGTAGTGCAGAGCTTTATGCAACTTGTGGCCAGGTCGTGGCCATATGATCAGGGACAGGCCAATGCAAGGACCACACAAGAATACAGGGATTGGTTTAGGTGACCGCTTCATCTGAAAGTGCGAGGGACACCATCTGCTCATTGTAGAGCCAAAGGTAGGGGAGAAGGTTGAGGCTGAGGGGACGGAGATAGGGACTGAGGAGGTGGAGGACCACCACCAGATCAAGATAGGGGACCACAAGATCAACCACTCACATATCTATAGGTGGGGGAGCAGAGACAGGATGTCCCTTGGCAGGATCAAGACCAAGGGCGATAGGATAGGGTCTTGACACCACCTAGAGATGGGGACCAAGATTAGCTAGTCGTGCAACCACCTCTTTTGCTAGACCCTAGGGATGGCCAAATTTTGTAGTTACAGACCTAGGTGTAGGAACTGATAGCTGAGAGGGATTAGCTACGGGCAAGGCGGGATCGGGTGGTCTAGCAGAGATAGGTTGTAGAGTTGCATGTAGTGGAAGAGATGGGCAGATGGCAATAGATTGAGAGTATGTTTGCATCCTCCTCCTGGAGCATGGTGTCACTTCGTTCATATAAGGAGGCCATCCAAGAGGCTGATTATTACATGATGTATTATTACCAGGTCATGCTGAGAGTAGTTCGAGTGCTATATTTTTCACAAAGGACTGGCCATAGACCTGAAGAGGACCATGGAGAGAGAGCAAGCGGTGAGGGAAACAACTAGTAGGGTTATGCCATTTTGATCAGAGACAAGATTCTTTTTGCACCCCATGGGTTCATTTTTGATAGCCCCATGGGCTATTGTACTCTCTTGACATACACATGTACATTTTGATCCAATTTTTGTACCATGACAGTGTATTTATTTTGATGATATATGAGATGATATTTATCTGATATGATGCGATATGTCCTATCTTTACTTTATGCTTTATGGATGGATCTTATTTCTATATGTGATGAAATGATGTTCTATGTTATGATGTTATGATGATACTTATATGATGCTCATGATGATGATGATGCTATGTGATGTGTGACTTTATGATGTGATACAATGATTATGCAATGTGCATTATGTTCTACGTGATGATGCAAATGCAATCTTTTCCTCTTTTCAAAATATTTTCTGATGCATTATATGGTGGTGTGTATTATGATGATGATATGATATGATGAATGATGCATGGATTTATTTATTTTTTTGTACCTTTTATTATGCACTTTTCATGATGTTATGGTATGCAAATGCTTAGACTAACAAATCTATATTTTTATGCAATGATGGATGATAAGATGTTTGTAATTTTATCATGTATGATCTACACTTATGATGTTATGATGATGACGTGATGATATGATATTTTGAAATGATGTTTTATGAAATGATATATGTATGTGTTATGATATGATGTTTATGATATGAAAATTAGTGCTTTTTCTATATGATGTATGATGGTGTAATGGATGCTTATATGTGATATGGGATGGTTATGCAATGTTATGATGATGCAAATGTTAGGGTAATGGTGTATGATGTTTATAATGCTATGGGAGGATTTCTTTTGTGTTTATATAATGGGTGCATATATATGGTTTATGAGATTCTTAGAATAACCAATCTATATTATACATGGATGGAAATGCAATGCATGTGTAATGATTAATGTTTTCTATGTGATATGATATGCAATATGCAATATGCTAATAGTTTTGTGGATGCAGGATGGATGCAACAATGATGATTTGTGATTAACTACTATAGTACCATGTTCACGTGAAAGAAGATAGAAGAAAGCAAGAGATTCCAAAAAGACACAAGATGATGATGAAAGATGATGACATATACCGAGGAGTTGGGATTTTCAAAGGGCCAATTACGTTATTTTTTATTACACACATAGGCACAATGCATCAAGATATAAAGAATTAGGATGGTGTTGTACTTAGTGTGATGGACTTTGACTCGGCAATCAGATAGGAGTATTCTTGTTCACACCTAGCATATGAAACCTTATCCAAAATGTAGTTTAGATATTCCAAACATCTCAGACCAAAACAGAGAAAATCAAGCCTTCCTATGTGGTCAACAAAATACTTAAAACACCCTTCCTACACCTAAACAAAGCATGCATGACCAAGGTTATATTACAAAAATATCCAATAAGAACAACGGAGAAAACATGATGATTGTTGCCCCATTCCTATCTCTCTAAATCCTTCATTTAGACATCATCGAGAGCTCTTTCAAATGAGCACAATAAGATAAATCCAAATAGAAAAACAAAGTAAACAAACAAGTTGATGTTCTTCAATACTAGTAGCCAAGACTAAACTACAGTGATGTCTGATGTTGATGTCCATTGTAGGAAGAATGCATCCTAGGACATGGCAATATCAGATGATTTGATATGGGACTAGATGATAGGCTATTGACACAAAGAGTTGACCAACTTGTTTATATACTGACCTAGACTTGAGACCTTGACATTTTGAGTTTTCACTTTTGATCTGCTAGACTTGTTTCCGATTGTTTCACCAAAGGTTGAGGATGACAATTGATTTATTATGAGTGATGTTTAGTGTGGGTGAATGCAAGATGAGATGAATGGATTTTTTCAAATATTTGGATGTTTTTTTATTTTTCTGAACTATTTTGATGTTGATTTTGGTATTTTCTAGATTTTACAAATGTTTTGATTTTCAAAAATTTCAAATGTTTTGGGGTTTTCTAATTTTTTGACCAAGAGACTAACCTAAAGACTTATCCTAGGGTCCTCTGGAGTTGATCAACAGATTATCCTTTCCTACGTTAGACATGCAGAGACAACGTATTTCAACTAACACATACTCGATTATTGATGAGATATGAACAAATGGACTACTAGTTTATTATGACGGACTCCTAAAGGACTAACCTAATTGTCTCAGGGGATGATCAAAGATCAACCTTGCCTACGTTTAAGGCTCAGAGACTCATAGTTCGACAAGACAATGCTATTTTTTATTTATTTTTACTGACCTTTTGACCTATTTTTGGATTTTGATATGTTTTGAATGTTTTTGGATTTTGCAATTTTCTGATGTTTTTGGATTTTCTAATTTTTTGATGTTTTTTGATTTTTTGATTTTTTGATGTTTTTGGATTTTCTAATATTTTTGATGTTTTTGGATTTTCTAATTTAAGTACTTCAAGAATATACACGAATCTAGCTCAATGAGAACATGCTCCCAATGTGAAACAATATACTACTCTGATAGAGGCAAGACAAAGTGACCTTAAGAATGGGTCGAGTAGTACTAGGAGGGATCATGACACAAACATAGGACCAAGGTATGATGCTGATGCAGATGGGTGATGGATGAAGATATGTAATGTGATGGATGATGGAAGCATGTAGAATGAGTTGCAAAGATCCTGTTGGATGGAAAGTGCTTATTTACACAAGGTGCTTGTTTGCTAGGTTTTCACTAAGGTACTTTCCCAAAGTGCCACCAAAGTGGTTTTCACTAGAGGACGATTTTTTCTCTTTATTGTCTTTAATCCTTTTTTCTTATTTTTTTGGATTTTTTTATTTTTTGATTTCTTTTGTTGTCACCATGATGCCTACTTGCCAAGTTTTCATAAAGGTGACAATTTTTTAGGACATTTTCTGATTTTTTGGTTCTATACCTTGAAATATTTAGGCATAATTTTTTTTTAAGATGGGAGTTGTTCATGGGCTCCTGTAGGGGCTTCCCTTCAGGAGCTGATAACTAATATGCCCATGAATTGTAGCTTGATATGATGATGAAGGGTCCCAACCAATTGGGTTCAAAATTTCCTTTGTCGTATGTGTTTGGGACGTTCTTCTGATTCTCTTAAATAGCACAAGTTCTTCGACCTGGAAGGTCCTGCTGTTGATCTTCTTGTTATAGTTACCCTTGAGTCAGTTCTAATAGACCTACAAGTGGTTCAAGGCCTCCATTCATTTGTCATCTAACAATTCCTACTCATTCAATCTTGACACCTAATACTCCTCATCTGTGATGAGGTTCTGCGGTGATATTCTCAACGACGGGAGCTCGATCCTCGTTTGGTAATATGGATTCTAATCCATAGACTAGGGAAAATGGAGTGGCACCTATGGGCGTGTGGATGCTAGTTCAATAGGCCCAAAGGGTGGCATTTAATTGTAATTTCCAGTCATGACCAACTTCATTGACCATCTTTTTGAGGATTTTTAGAATGGTTTTGTTCGTAGCTTTTGCTTGGCCATTTCCTTGGGGATAATATGGAGTGGAAAAGTGATGTTGGATTTTGAATTTTTCACATAGGTCATGGACATCCTAATTTTTGAATGGTGTCTTATTATCTGAGATAATAGCTTGGGGAACATTGTATCGGCATATTAAGTAGTTCAAGATGAACTTAGATATCTACTTTCTAGTTATGTATGTCATGGGGATGGCTTCCACCCACTTGGTAAAGTAATCAATGACGGTAATGATAAA
>VDFB02341807.1:0-26739 GCA_007258455.2 Sequoia sempervirens
GCAAATCAGGATGTTCAAATATCTCCATGTCTTCCCATGTAACACCCTTCGCAGGGAGGTTCATCCAACGCATTGAGTGCTTTGTGATACTCCTATTTCACAACTTCCTTTCTTCGATGTGGATGATGGCACAAAGCTCCTGCTTTTCCTAGGCTTGTTGAAGATGATCCTTGAGTGTGGCCCTACTATCAAATTGTGGCCCCACTATCATGGATCATCTTTAATAGGATCGTGTTCTAGATGCCAAGTCTTCATCTATGAGTATTCAAACCATAGTTTAAAAAATTGAACTCGACAATTACTTGGAAGATCCAATTTTTTCAAAATCTCAAGTCTTGACAAAAAATGGGGGATACTCGGTAAGTTTATTGAACATTAAACACATATTAATAAAATATGTTTTAAAAACATGCATATTATTGATTTTATAAACCATATTATAGATTTCCTACGTAGATCAAAATTAAAGTTCACTACACTTCATAGACCAAAAAATGAGTTCAAAGTTTCAATACATATACAATTCCAGTTTCAATATCAACTCATAAAAGTTTGTTTCCGTTGTGTGGGCATCATAGAAGCATATAAACTTGTAGTTTCAATAAGAACAAAACTATAGTCATAAATTTCTTCCTATGACTAAACCTTCAAAAAAGTTTGTTGCCATTACGTGGGCATTGTGGAAGTGGATGGTATAGCTGTGGTATAATCAATAAGAGCCTTAATAGGAGTTTCAGGCATAGGATGAAGCTGTGTATGTTGTAAACCCGCCCTTGATGACTTCCCAAACTCACCTTATGAAGCCTCATATGTTGCCACATTTGCTTGCCATTTGGCTTCATCTCTCTCGAAATCAGTGATTTGATTGGTGTTTAACAATGGATTCACATCCTTAGGCTCAACAACCCACATTGAAAATAGATTGGTGCCATTGAGGTCAAGTGTGTGATGTGTGTGCTGCCCTTGTACCTACTTTTTATGTAGTCAAAGGATGTAAACATAAGGTCATTCAAGCATTTTTTAGTCAGTTTGTTGCTCATTTTTGTGTGAATGTTCTAAAAAACACTTTAGTTGCATTCACAACTAGAAGCACTATAGGGCTGGGATAGAATGTGGATTGCAAGCTCTTGAAGATTAGGTGTTGTGGCACCAAAATCTTCCCTCCACAAATCTGCACACATGAGATTTATAACTTGTAAGATATTAAGAATTTTAGTAAACTTAAAAGTTAAAAGTCAAAATAAATTCGAAACTAAAATTGAACATGTTTATTCTTACTTGGCTGCATAGTGTTTCTCCTACGAATGCATGAATTTGAAGAAAGCAATGCCCACTCCGCCCTCTTATAACTTTGTAACTCATTGTGTATGAAATCTCAAAGGTTGTCATCAGGGATTAACCTCTCAATACACATGTTGAGGCCAAACATAACCTCTACATCTGCTCTAAATGAAGGGGAGAAGAAAAACTTGGTGTTCAAATAGTAGGTAGCAACATAAATATGTTGGTGAAGTCCGTTCCACTTTTGATCAATAATGTGCCATATGGGTTCATATTTGGTTCTATTTGACCCATACAAATCTTGAATTGCTTCTTTGGTCCTATCCATGGCCTTATATAGATACCCCATGGGGTTTTTGTCTCCATCCGCCAACTGTAGAACCCTAACCAATGGTTTTGACACCTAAAACAAGAGAATGAATGAAAAGGAAGTTATAATATTGAAGTAAAACCAAAAATTAAAAAATAAATTATAATCAACAAATAATATTACAAAAACTTGTAATATTGTAAAAAAACTTAAAGAATACTTATCTTGATGATCTTATCCATGGTCTTGACAAATGTATCATCAAAAATGGTCTTCAATCCTTGTTTACTTCAGCCTTCTTGCGGTAAGGACTCTCTGTAGACACTAAAATAATTTTTCTATTCATCATTATCATTGATGATCATTATTATTCACATTATGATCATAATTCTTCATTATTATCATTGCACAACTTTAATGTGAATAGTCCAAACCTGCAAGCCAAGTAGCCTAGTAGGGGCACAAAGCTTGCGAGCACAGTGGCCCAATTAGGGTGTAATGTCCCCTTCTTAATCCTAATCTATTTAGTGGTTGTTAGCCTATTTCTGAAGTCTTGTAGGCTAAATGGAGGAGCTAAGGGGATTCCATGATCCTTAGACGATTCGTATCAGCATTTTTCGAAGAGTATACTGTTATTGCCAGAGAGCTTTTGTGGGTTTTTCTCAGTTTTTTCTAGGCCTTGGTCAGTAGTATGGCTATTTTTAGCAGTGGCTATTTTTAGTAAGTTCCAGTGTCTCTTAGTTTGAGCCAATTTGGAGATTTGACTCACTTATATTTTTAGCAATTTGCTATTTTTAGTAAGTGCTATTTTGGGCGTATGGTCTTGGCCCCTTTCCTCCAACATTTCAGTGCAGTGGTTGGCAGTTTCAGCTGTGGTGAGTTCAGGTGTTTTCGGATAATATTTATTCGCCCATTACTTAAGTCTTCAAAAAGGTGATTTTATGACTTAAGTTAAAGTTCAATTGTGACCCCCCTTGTGCTCAACGCCTAGGAAGAGGTCACTTAAGTTGTTTTTAAAAGAACACTTTCATTTCTTAAGGTGGACACCTAGATGAGGGTTAAAAGAAAAGAAAATAAAATTAAATATTCTTTTTGGGAGATGGGCGTCCCTTTTGGAAGGAAAAGGCATTTGAATTTGTGAGCCCTAATTTCTATATAAGCTCACCTTGTTTTCTCATATGGGTCATGTTGAATGAAGATAACAAAGTGCTATCAAAATGTGGATTGAATCTTTTGGGCTTAGAGGACGAAAACCCTCAAGGTTGCTCTAGTTTCGGAGTTGAGAGATACTTCTTAGTTGGACGTTGATGTGGCTTCAGTGTAAGAGTCACCATTGGAGCTTAGGGTGAAGATTTCCAGTTTGATTTTAGTTATGGATTGTTTTAATGTTTTCTAGTAGATATATTTTGGTGTGATATCTGATTTGCAGAGATTTGGAGTATTTTGGAGTGGATTTTCTGAGTTCTATGTTTGCTGGCTGTACCATTTCATGCCTAGGCCATACCATCAGTTTGGCTTGTGCTGGTTGGAGGATTGCAAAACATTTTGTGGGTATTGCTTTATCCTTTTTGGCAGACTTGGGTGACCCTTCGTGCAAAGTTGCAGATTTTTTATGGAGATTTGAATTTCTAGGAGCTGATCGCCCCTCTTAGCCAGCCATACAATTTGGGGTTTCATGTGCTTAGGTGTTGTGAAGATTTCTGCCCTCTTTCCTTGTTTTTCAGACAGATTTGATGGCGCCTTGATCATCCTTTAACCTTGCAATCAGTTTGGGAATGTCCTATGGTGAGTTGATGACTTTCTTGGGTGGCGTGCCAATCTGTAGCTTGTTGTTTGGGAGTGTTTCAGACCTGTACACAGTGATTTCTGAGTGCTGCAGACCTGCTGCAACTTATTTCCTGAGGTAGTTCAGTCCTTTACTTGCTATCATACTTAGGTATATCGATGTTGTTTCACTTGGGGATCTTATTTTAGTTGGGTTGAATGTATATGGGGTGTTGCTATCATATTTCTATCTCATTAGCAGCTGGGTTGTCATTGCTATTATCATTGTACTGAGCATTCTATTGTAACACTGATTTGGTAGTACCATTTAGTGATTTTGCTCTTTGTTGGATTTGTTGCTAACCCCACTAAATAAGTGGCATCTTATTTCTCCCACTGAATAAGTTGTGTAGTTCTTTCTCTCATTGAACAAGTGGTGATGTTTTTATCCTTTGAATAAGTGGTTTGCACTTACTGCTAGATAAGTGGAAGAGTTGTTCTTTCATGTTTGTACCCATTGCATAAGTGGAAGGATTACTACTCACCCCACTGAACAAATGGTTCATTTTAGTAGCTTTGCAATGTAAGCCTTACCACCGTATGTTCTCACCTTGCCCACACTCAGATCTGGGTGATCAGAAAGTGGAAGGTAGTTTATTTCAGTTGCTTATCATTGTTATTTTGCTAACACTAACAATTGCAAAATCAAAAATTTGGGGTGGTTATTACAGAGGGTTTGGAGCACTATGAATGCCAACAACATCAACACAAAGGTGCAAATTCATGAGCACAATGGATCAACGAGGGCAGAATGCCGGTGATCACAATGGCCTTGTGGGGGTTTGAACTTTGGTGGCCACAACAATAATGCCAGTATTTAACCATCACATTATGCATGAATGACATCAATTAGTATCATTATTAGTAATTATCATTAATTATAATTATTATTATTTAATTAAATAATTCTTTATTATTTAATTGATATGAGCTAATTATCATCCATTAAGTAAATCAATAAAATTCATAATTATCCTCTCATGAGTTAATCATCAAATTAGCAATTTCTTCCTCAAAAAATCCATTAAATAAATAATAAATTACTCCAAAATAGCAAATTTACTCATTGAATTCAGTCAACTAGTCCACCTCTTCTCCTCAACTCCACAATTAGTGGAGTTAACTTTTGGTTTGTGATAAAATCTAGACCATATATTCATTCTTCTAAAAATATATAAATTTGTCCTCTCAATTATCATTTCATCACTAACTTTCAATGTAAAGTAACACCACCAATTTAATCATCCATAAAATGCTAAATTAGCATTTTAATTTAATATTTTTAATTCTTTATGATTATTTATTCTAACTTTCTTGCGTTCATCTCCAACCACCTTTCGCTCACAAACATGTGCTTAAGGTTGGGCAATGTAGTTGCTATACTTTGCAAGGTAAGAAAATTAGTGGCAAAGTCTATGACTTTTGAATGTGACTTCTAAACACACTTGCTCCTTGCCATTAATGTGCTCTCATGAGATTTAGGGCCCATGTATGATTTTAGATGTTTTTGGTAATATTCCTTGTATCTTCCACTGCATTCTTCACCTAGCTTAATTTCCCCATGTCTTTAAGGAGAAGTTCAAGCCAGTGGGTGGCACAAGGGCTCCAAAACAATGTAGGTTGTCACCTTTCGTAGTCTACCAATTGCCACATATGCAGATATGTTTTTTGTAACTATTTGGATAACATAATCCACTCCTACCTCCATCACCACCTCATTCAACAAGCTACACAAGGTCTTGGCATTTTTTACTTCACTGGAGGCATCAACTGTGCTCCTAAAGTCACTAAAAGGTTAATGAGTGTCCTATTCGTGGCACCTGTCCACCCATCAGATAATATGTTGCATCCATTGATTTTGCAAATTTGTTTTTGTTCCTTTACTATATATGTTTTGGATCTTATCATTCAATGATGGTCCAATCAATCCATAACTTCTTGGGGCCTTGAACCCTTTACCTTCCACAAACAATGTAGTAAATGACTCCTTCCAATAAAGACTTGAAGCAACATTAAAGGGAATACTATTGTAATACCAAAATTTAGCACATGCCAACTTCGCCTCATGATGCAATTCTCAATTCCATGCAATACCTTCCTATAAAGGTTGCAGACTAGGAGTGTTACTAGGAACAAAAAAACTAGAACTATAGTTGCCGATGCCCACATTGCCTAACCGTTGTATTTTTGGTCCAATGGAAGAAAGAGCACCCCATATCTTCTGCAGTGTTTGACATTGTAGAAGTGTGAAACATGGGTGAAGCTCCTTTTGCCTTTGCTATTGTAATTGAACAAACTTGCACAATAAAGGAATATAATAGGAAATATTTTGTGAATACTTGATAATAATTAAGAATGACAAGCCACTTTGGGGGGAAATCCTCCAAATATCTCCAAATAAAACACAAATCGTTAATATGATGATGATAAAATTACCACTAGCTCCTATATATACCTAATTATGCCATGGTTGCCACCTAGGCCGACTTAGATACTCAATTATAATGCCTAGGATGACCTAACTACCTAATATAATACTTTAATAATTATTATATAACCTAATTAGGAGTTAAGATAGCCACAAGGCGACTACTCATAACCCTAAGCAGAATTAAGATCGAGGTGTAGCATGGCCCCCCTCTTTAGAGAAGCGTTGTCCTCAACATTGATCATATGTGGATGCTTTTGTACAAAATCCTCACTTTTGCATGTAACTTCTCTGATTTGAGAGTTATTCCTTTTTATCAAATACTCTATGATTTCCCTTGTTCATAGCCTCTTGGTGTGTGTTTGAAGAAATCTCTCAGGATCCATAACTATTCTTCCCTCTTGATCATGCTCTGGTAACTCAATCTATGCTACAAATTTTTTCCCAATAACGTTCTTCAAGAGTGAAACATGAAAAATTGGATGAATTTTTGTTGACATAGGTAATTGCAATTTATTGTAGTGTTGAAAATTGCATATCCTTGCAATTTCACCTATATTTTGTGTCTATTTTGGTGTCCACTCCCTTAGTGTTTGTGTAGGCTCATTTCAGCCCTTGCATCAGCCCTTTTCCTTCTCAGGGTGTTTGGGCCTTCTTTTTTAGGGTCACTTCTTCATGTCACCTTTGCATTTCCCTTATGTTCTTGTCTCATGTCGTTTTTGAGCATAAATTGTATGAACACTAGCGGCTAGCATAGATGTCCACGTGTAGCACAAGCGTCCCATGACAATTTGTTGCTTAAAGGTTGTTTCTGAGCATTTTTCCTCTTGTCACCCTTCCAGGTTAGTAGAAACAGCTCAGAGCAATTTGTAATGGCTTGTGCACCCCTTCCTCTTCCCTTTTCTTCTCATTTTGACTCTAATCTTTCATTTGACAACTCTCTTGGCTCTCTTGCACCTTCAAGTTCACACACAACTCTCTACAATTTGTTACAACATTCTCACAGTATTTTCTCACAGCCCTCTTGCTCTCTTTGGCTTCCTCAAGCCTTGCAGGTAATATTGTTCTATTTTCTTGTGCCCTCGAGAACCTTGGGGTTATCATTTCCCTTATTTTTTATTTTAATCACCATTCTTACTTCTCGATGCACTTAGAATAAGAACACACACTATCTCTTTCTTTTTATATCTATCTATCTTGGCTATTGTGGAGGTGGAAACACAAAAGTAGGGGTTTGACTAGGGCAAATCCCTAAACATTCCCAAATACTTTTCTCGTCTTGTTGTGTTTGTAGGCTAGGTGGATTTTGGAAATCGAACTGTACATTATGGGATTTTCTCATGCGACTAGTATAGGACAATAGTGTGACGCAAGGTTGTTCACACGACGCACTAGTGTCTAAGGAAGAGATCTTCAAATTTTGACCCTAGGTTCCTTAAGTCTGTACTTTTCATTTCTATAGATATTATATTTTATTTATTTTCCTATTAGTTGATATCTTGACCAATGTATTTCCCTTTAATGTTTTAGTTAGTTAATTTAATCTGAGTGTATGTATTGAGATTTACTCTCAAAGGAATTAGCTTTCCTTTTGTCAAAGTCAAATTTCCTACATTACATTTATATGCTACATTGCCAATCTTTTGCAACACCTTATAAGGACCATAGTGCTTGGGTGCAAGCTTGTTATCTTTTTGTTGATGTTTTAGAGAAATTTTCTTATATGGTTGTAATCACACAAAAACCCAATCTCCCACTTCAAAAGCCCTTTCATTACGATGTTGATCAGCTTGTTATTTCATTTCATTTTGTGCCATTGCTAGGTTCTCTCCAAGACTAGCAAGTATCACTTGTTGGTGTTGAATGTGTTCTTTCATGGTTCAAACCTTTGGTTGTGCCCTCAATAAGAGGTGATCGATGGTGGCTGGCACTCGTATAATGCCAAAAAAGGAGACATCTTAGAAGAGGTATGGAAGTGTTATACAACCATTTTGCTAGTGGTAGCCATTATACCCATCTCTCTTGTTTATCTGAAGCAAAACATTGAAGATAATCTTCCAAGCATTTATTCACCACCTTTGTTTGTCCATTAGATTGGGGATGATATGATGAACTACAAGCTAGTTGAGTGCGCAAACATGAAAATAAGTCGATCCAAAAATTACTTGTGAATATAGGATCACAATCACTTACTATAACTTTTGGAGTCTTGTGTAATTATTGAATAGTATTCATGAAGGTTGTTGCTACAATGCTTGTTGCCAATGGTTGTGCCAAAGCGTAAAAGTGTGCATATTTGGTGAGGTGATCCACAAGAACCATGATGACCTTTTTTCCTTTGAATTTGGGCAAACCTATGATGAAATCTATATATACCTCGTCCCACCGTTGACTTGGTATAGGTAAGGGCTATAAAAGACTTGGAATCTTAATTGTTTCCCTTTTATTTTGTTGACACACCAGCATTCTACTACAAATTTTTGAACGTCCCTTTTTAGCCCCTTCCCAAAGAAATCTTGCTTGATTCTATGATAAGTTTTCAAGAATATAGAGCGCCCGCCTACTAGAGAAGCATGTAGTTTTATCAACACCTTAAACTAAGGGTTGAATTCTTGCAAAGGTATAGCTTGTCCTCGTACCACAAAACATTTCATTTCCTTGCAAATTTTTCTGACACACTTGAATCTTGGAGTTTCTCAATGAGAGTTTGAATATGAGTCCTCCCATTCCTCTCTTGCCTCATTTACCCACTTACTTGTACTATGGAAATGACATACAATAGTGACTTTGTGGGTTCATCTTGCCTCAATAGAGCATCAATTGCAACATTCTATTTGCCCTTATTATATATGAACTCAAATTCATATCTCAACATTTTTGTGACCCATTTTTGTTGTTCTTCAGATGACAACCTATGCTCCAAGACATATTTGAGACTATCATGATTTGTCTTTACCTTAAAGTGTCTATCCATCAAATAAGGTCTCCATTCTTCAATTGTATGCAAAATAGCCAACATTTCCTTCTCATAAATTGGTTTCAACAAATTTTTACCATTGAGTTGGTGGCTCTCAAATGGTATGGGTCTCCCTTCTTGTATGAGTACTACTTCTATGCCATGACTTGAATCATCACATTCCACAATGAATGTTTTAGAAAAATTTGGGGTAGCGAGGACTGGAGTCATAAACATGGCTTCTTTTAGCTGCTGAAATGCCCTTGTAGCTGCCTCATTCCATTGGAAGGAATCCTTCTTCAACAAAGCTGTAAGTGGTGATGCTATGCTACCATAATTCTTTACAAATCGGTGAAATAACTTGTAAGCCCTAAGGAATCTTGTAGGTTTTTGAGGGCCCTAGGTATTTTCCACTCTCCAATAGTCCTAATCTTATGAGTGTACACCTTGACTCCCTCATGAGAAACAAAATGACCCAGGTACTCCACTTCTTTGACTCCAAACACACACTTGGATGGCTTAGAATACAATTGATGCTGCTCTAGAATGTCCAAAACTTGATTTACATGTTGCAAATGTTCATCCCAAGTATTACTAGAGATTAGGATGTCATCAAAAAATAACAAAACAAATTTCCATAGAAATGGCCTAAAGATAGAATTCATCAAACTTTGAAATGTCGATGGTGCATTTGTGAGACCAAAAGGCATGACCAAAAATTCATAGTGACCCTCGGGTTTGAAAAGCTGTCTTATGTACATCCTCATCTCTAATTCTGATTTGATGATCACCAAAACAAAGATCAAGTTTTGTAATATAAACACCACCGTTAAGCTCATCTAACAAATCATCAAGTATTGGAATAGGAAACTTATCTTTTATGGTGTACTTGTTGATCTCTCTATAATCAAGACACATCCTCCAAGTTTCATTCTTCTTGTGCACCATTACTATGAGAGAGGAGTAAGCACTTTGACGATGCCTGATAATACTTGCCTCTAGCATCTCTTTACTATCTTCTCAATCTCACTTTTTTGTACATATGGATACCTATAGGACCTGATGTTGCGTGGTTGGATCTTTGGTACTAGTTGGATGCCATGATCATGATCTCTTTTAGGAGGCAATCCTTTTGGCATCTCCCTAAAAACTACTAAGTGCTTATCTATAATTGCTTGTAGATCTTGTGGTGTAGAAGCCTTTGAGTGATATACTTCTAATGAAAATAATTGGGCCACAAACCCATCTGCCCCTTTCTTGTGCAATTTTTGCATCTAGTGAGAGCTTACCATTTGTGGATGTTGGAAATTTTTTCGTTGATGTCAAGAAGCAAGCATGACTGAAGATAGCATATTTGAAGGTAAGAATGAGCTTACTTCCATGATCAACAAATAACTTATAAGAGGAGCTCACCTACCTGACATTGAGAATCGTATTCTAAAGGATGAAGTGCAAAGAACATTTGAAATTGCTGATGGTTGACAATTCAAGGATAAAAAGCTTGAAGTCAGATCGATGAGTATGTGTGAGTGAGTAAAAAAAATGCATATCATCTGAAGAATGTACAGTGTTGGAGTATGGAATAAAGGATTTAATTGAACCAAGGGTTTTAATTGAATAGCATCTGTGATTGAGAAAGAAAGAAACCAGATTTGAAGTATGGAATTTATTGAATATTATCTTTGATTGATACAGTGAAGTGTGGAGTGAAAATGAATATAATCTGAAGATCATTGTAAGAAGAATCGAAGAGTGGAACTTATTGAATATGATCTGTGATAATAAAGAGAATTTGAGCAGATAAAGAGGTATCAAATGAAGATTTTTCTGAATATAGAGTGCTGAAAGAGTGTGTGTAAGAACGTAATGAATGATTTCTGAAAAGGAGCAGATATAAAGAAAAAGAAGAAACAGAATGAAGAGCAACGCTGATCTATTCTAGAAGAAAGTATGTGTGATAGAATGAAAAAGATCTGAGCAGATTGATATACATAGTGATCAAGTTTGAAGAGAGAAGTGTGCATGGTTTGGATCATATTTGTGAAAGAAGAATATTGTGTGTGAACCTGATTTGAAAAGAAAAGACTAACATTATACAAATCAGAAATAGTGATCAGATTTGTAAGAGAAAGTGTGGAGTGTGTGTGTAAAGAATAAGAGTTTATATCAGACTAACATTTGCAGATATGCAAATGAGAAGATAAAAGGAAGATCATCAAAGAAAGGTTGAAGGCAGATTTGTAAGAAGAATTTATGAGAAGCAAATTTGTATGAGGAGAATATAAGAGGCAGATTTGTATAGTTAATTCATCATATGCTGATTTATGTGAACATCATTCAAGAAAGGTAAAATCAAGAGGAAGATTGGTTTGTATTGTTCATCATCCGTTGAAGAAGCAACATTGAAGGTGGAATATTATTCTTGAAGTTATCATCTTTTGCTAAGTTGGTGCTTGGCAAGTGGGGGTTGGTGCCTCTGGTAGGTTGGTGCCTGCGAACATTAGGGGTTGGTGCTCCTTGTAGGTTGGTGCCTGCTAAACTACAAAATTGGCGATTCAAGTAGGTTGGTGCCTACATTCATTGTAAAGCTTATAAAATTCATAAAGTACATTATTTGTACCATGTTTTTATCTCGTAAGGGTTTTCGCATAAAATCTTGGTGTCAACTTGTTCATATTGTGATATTCTTGCATAGTTGATTTTGTGTTAGAGTTTGAAGTTGATAAATGTTGAGAGGGTAAAAGTTTGTTGATATACTGATTCACCGCCCCCCCTGCCCCCCTCTCAGTATATGTTTGTGCTCTTCAGTGGAGACTTTGCATGCAACCTGTTGTGACCTTTTCACACATCGCCCCATTCAAGATGGGGACCCCTAATTTTTGCTCCATTTTGGTCTTTTGGCTTTGGTTTTGTCTCTCTCCCTCTCTTTCTGCTGTCTACCTTGTCGGGGACGTTCCCGCCTGTGAGCCTAAACGTGAAATTTGGCCAAGTCTGTAGAATTAGGGTTTGTACTTTTCTGGTCAATCCAAAATAAACAAAGTGAATAAATTGAAAACAGTGCTTGACGTTGCTATCAGTATGCTTCCAATAGACTCTCAGCTGAATTTCATCAGATTATGACTAACTATTTTTAGTAAGTGTCGAATTCCAGGCATTCCGTCGACATTTTTGAAGTTGTAACAGTCACACTACATCCAGAAGACATCAAGCTGCTTGCGTGCAAAAATTGAGCTGAAACAGACAACTTACTATTTTTAGCAGTTCAGCTTCCAAAGCAGATTTCAGGGCCTATATGCAGAATTTTCAAATGCATGTTTGAGGATTCCTTCTGGGTTTTTTGGGACCTTCGCGATAGTATAACATGCAAAGTGAGATAACGACTTTCAGAGTTTAGCCTTCGGAGGCTATTTTTAGGGTTTGCATGTCAGGGTTTTCTTTGCATGTCTGCATATTCCTTATGGGTTTTTCGAGAGCTATGCAGTGATGTGACATGCAAACAGAGATAATCACTTGTTCAGCAACTTGCTATTTTTAGCAGATGCATTCTGACAGCCGCTTCCCAGCACTTTAGAATCACGAACTGATCGCAATGCAACAGAAACGAAGACAAACAGAGGTCATTTGATATGCACGCAAGACGAATTAGGGTTTCCAGCTTCAGGACCCAAAAAGAGGGGTAAAAGGTCAAAATTTTCGAAAACCGGTGTAAACCACCGCGATCAATATCTTTCAAGCTATCCGCTAGTAAAATTTGAAGACAAACGGAGCACTTACTATTTATAGTAAGTCATTTTAGAAACTGGCTAAAAATAGAAAGTCAGCAGCAGGCGCCGATGTCAGCAGGCAAGTCACGTGGTGAGGAACACGTCATTCGAATTTCAAATCAAACGAAGTTGTGGAGATATCAGAATCAGGCAGTTACTATAAATAGTAAACCACCTTCAGAAATATGCTATTTTTAGCAGGCTAGCTTAGAATAACAATGTCAACAGGCTGACGGAGTCATGAAGATCTAGTGTTCAAAATTTCAAATCAATCTGAGCTTCTGAAGTATGAAAATCAAAGGACTTACTATTTATAGTAAGGCATGGAGAAGTTGGCGAAGACAAGGAAAATCGCTAAGTTATAAGTTTATCCTACACCACTAGGAAAATGCGCCCATCTCAGCTAGAAGCCAGGAAAATCTTCAAGAGTTTGAAATATCCTTCACCACCCTCCATATGCGCTCAAGGTAGTAGCAAAATGCTAGAAAATTTTCTAAGTATGAAACTCGTCCTCCTCTTGTGGCTAAATGTGCCCATGTCTAGCAAGTCAAAAAGTTTATCCTCCACACATAGCTAAATGCGCCCTCAAGGTGGTGACATGCAAAGTATTTTCTAAGTTGAAGTTTCATTCTCCCTCAAGTATGATATGCGCCCAAGCAAAGGCATGTAAGGACAAAAATGAAGAAGCTCAAGAGTCACAAGTCAAAGGCGTTTGAGTGAGCTTTATCCTTCACATCATGCTAAATGCGCCCATGCTACAAAGGAGTCAACAAGGTCAAAGTTAGGCGTTGGAAAAGGCTTTATTCTCCTCTCCCTCTCAAATGCGCCCATGCAAAGTCAAAAAGTCAAGGGTGTTTGAATGTGTTTCATCCTTCACCATGTGCTAATTGCGCCCAAAGTTCATGATGTTAAAAGATAAAATAACTAAGGTATTGGAAATTGCCACGTGATAAATAAAATATGTTGGGCGTTGGAATTAAATATCCTCCATGATATGTGCGTTCAAAAGGAAATTTCCTAAGTGAAGTTGATGAAATTTTTCCTCACAGGCAAAATGAATGAAGTTGAATAAAATTCCTAAGGCAAAGTCCAAAAATGCTAAATGATTTAAATTTTTTTCTAAGGCACAAAAATATTTTCTTAGGAAAATCACGCCTGGACTTGGAAGTATGAAATTTTCCTGAAGCACGAATGAAGTTGCCAGCGGAAAAGTCAGTGAGTGCCTACTTCGCGAGGTGGATAAAATATTTTCGAGTCAGAGCAACTAGAAATACTCACAGGGCTGAAAACGGGATTAAATTTGTTAAAAGTTATTTTTCTAAGGTTCAAAATTCGAAAATTAAATGAACCCATTCGTTGTATACCCATGAATTCTACACGTTTTGAAGAAAATTCTCTTCTGGGTATTGAAGACCTTCAACAAGGAGTGGATTTCAAGGTCCCCTGCACTTCGCCAAGGCGTTTAAGATGGAGAATTTGATCGGCACTTGAACAATGAATTTTCCTAAGGGAAAATTTTAAAATTCTCTAAGGCAAGGAAAGAAATGTTTGTGAAGATAAAATGCCTTGGCGGATGAATTTGAAAATGATCGCTTAGATGATTTTTGATCAGGTTCCTGGTGAAAACAATTTTCTCGAGCCAGAGTGAACGCCTCAGTCTATGGAATGAAAATGGAAGCTCAAGTCTCCAGATGCGCCCTAAAGAGGATGAATGATAATATGAAAATTTGGCTAAGGCATGGAGAATTTGAGGATGAAGTTGGCTAGTGAAGACGATGAATCCTCGGGAGTTAAAGCGTGAAAATTAGGTAAGTAAAGTGAATTTATATTATGAAGTGTTCTAATACTCTTCTCCTTGCTTGTTTTGTAGGAGGAACGCCGAGACCAAGTGGTGGTGACTTAAAGTGATGAAGCAAGTAATTCAAGATGACATTTCAACCTTGAAGGAAGAAAAGTTGCGAAAAATGGCTAAGTGTTGAGACTTAGTATAACTCAAGTGACAAAGAAGAAGTTGAAGAACGACGTCAAGAAGAAGATCAAGAGCAGTGTGAACGCGTTTCAAAGCTGAAATCTTCTAGAAGGATAATAGACATTAATGGCTCATTTATTACCCCACCCCTCTTGGTGGCCGTTTTTAGGGCAAATCTTGTTTAGGGCTGAGGTGGCGCGATCTGGGCCATCCAGCCGATTGTAATCTGAGCCGTCCGTTGGACTGGGCTATCTATAAAAGGCGGAGTCCCCCTCATTTGTAATTCATTAGAATTAGATCAGAGTTAAGATAGCAGAGGAGTAGAGAGAAATTGGTAGAGTAGAAAGTAGAGTAGTTTGATAGTATAGTTTAAGTTGAAAAGGAAGGAAAGTCTTCCCTTTGAATACTTTGTAAGAAGTTGTCGTGAATGCTTTCATAATAAAAGAATTTCATTGATGGTGATTTCCTCTTTGTTATGAGTAGTTGTCGAGGCTTCTTCGTCCTTCCAATTCACGTAGCAACTTGAAGTAGTTTAAAGTAAAGTAGATTTCATTTCATGCAAGTACTTAGTAACTGTGGATTTGTGGTGTTTGATCGAAGTAGCTTCTCTTTATCCATACCACTAGCAACTTGCTGATGGTGAGTTTGCCTTGCGTGGTCAACTAGAAATCATTTCAAACTTAACTTCGATTGTGGTTCGTATGCTTGTATGCATGGTTGTGATGGTACATGTATGTTGAATTATAATCTGAATATTCTTCGTTACTCCTCTGAAGATTGCACCAATTTTGCTGAAGCTGTCCGATGAGAGGCTAGGTAAAATCTGGTTGAAGTCTGCTGAAGTCGAACTCCACATATCTTGCATTTCGATAGAACATAAACTTCTTAGGCCCTACACTCATTTAAAATTCAGTTCATTTCTGGTTAGAATTAGGAAACTTGTGCTCACTTGCCAAATCATCCAAATTACATGAAAGCCCTTAGTCTACTGTTTGCTGTCAACTGCCGAACAATTGTGTAAGTCCCCTTGAAATACCAGCAAAACACATCGAGCCAACTGAGACTATTTGCACTAAAGGAACCTTGGAGTTAAATGCATGATCTATCTCGCAATCTTAGCATGTAGGAAACTTTGTTCAAGAGAGGATAGAGCAGCCGTTGGCGACTTTATTCTGTGTTGGTGTGGTCATGAAAATCACGTCAACACAACCCTCTGAGTTCTATTGTCCTTCCCTTTGAGTGAAAGCGCATGAATAGTTCTTGGAAGTTAATCTTAATTGTTCCCAAAGTAGTAAGCCATTGTACTTCCAAACCAATATTTGTTGCACCCATGGAGATATCAAACATTGGGAAATCAAGATGATAATCTCCCATAGATAATTTAATGGTATGAGATTTCCCAAAACAACTAATAGTACCCCCATTTGCAATTAGGACATGAAATTTTGGAGCTGGATTTATAAAACAATTTAGACGAGGAGCAGACTTTTTGTTGATGAAGTTACGAGTGCTTCTTGATTCTATCAACATTGTTACTCTCTCCTTCTTTAAGAAACCCAATACCTTTAGAGTTTGTGGGGTGCCAAAACTTGAGAGAGCATGACAAGAAATGATTGGTTAGGGATCTCGTGATTCCTCATCTGACTCATTGTCACCCTCTATATTGGTTCCTCTTCCTCACTTGGACCTTCAATATAGAACAATTTCTTTCTAGTGCATTTATGCCCTTGACTATATTCGCTATCATAGTTGAAACATAACCCTTTTGCTCCCTTCTCTTTAATTTGTTGCTGTATTTTTCTATTAGGCTGAGCGAGTGATTGTGTTGACAAGCCTTTCTATCTTATCCCATTAACCCCTTGCCTTCTAGGAATTAAATACTTCTTTGCCTTGTGTGCTAAGATAAAAGACATATAGACATAGAGTTAGGATTAAACATGCGTACCTTATGTTGAATGTGATCCTTGGGACCACCCAAAAATAAGTCATTCAAGTTCTCTTTTGGAATTGTATCTACCCTCAAAGATAGGTTTTGGAATTGTTGAATGTAATCCTTGACTGATCCTATTTATTGAAGCTTAGCTAGTTGGCTGAAGTAGTTGTTGGCCACACTTGCTATATTGTGATTGTAGCTCCTCCGTAAAAGATGACCATGAGATAGTGAGATCCTTTTTCTTCTGTTGAGTACATAGCCATCGATACCAAATGAATTGCTCTCGTTCCAGATATAAGGAAGCCATTGCCACCTTTTGTCCACTTGGGATTTGATGCACATCAAAAAATTCTCCATTTGATTTATCCAAGTAAGTCAATCCTTGCCATCAAACTTGTGCATATCCACCTTTGGTATCAATTTCTTAGATCCCATATGAGTATTAACATTTGGATCTAGATTAGCTGACATGGATGATCCGCCTTGGTTGCTTGAGACATCCATTTGTGAGCTTGATTTATTTTGTATATAAGCACTTATATTATCCAATATGCTCTACATGTTCGATATATCTCTTGTTAGGCGATGTATATCCTCTTTAAATATGTTATGAAATCCAGATATATCACCTGTCAAGTGATGTATATCCTCAATCTTGTTAGTTTCTCCTCACTTCCCATGTTATCATTTCCTAGATATTTTCTAGGTGTGACAAGGTTCTTTTTGCCCCTTGTTGTAGGCCTTGTCATGGTGGAGAAAAATGATTTTGCAATAAATCACGAAAAATAAGTCTAAATAATTTGAACTTTTTACTATTGTTTACTAGGGCCCAGATTTCATTTTCCATAAAAAACTCCAAGAAATTAGCTGATCTATAGCCTTGAGAGAGAATTTGGTGGAAACCCTAATTTTGAAATAACTTTTGTAGATTTCCCCAATTTCCTTCAAATTAGGATTGAAGATATATAAGTTTTTTTTGTTCAACCCTCCATAAATTAGGGAAAAAATTGCTAATTTCAGCCCTAGGAGCAAACTTGGTGGAAACCCTAATTTTGCAATAACTCGCTTAATTCTTCTCCAATTTCTCTAAAATTTGGACTGTAGCAGCTTCAACGTGTTCTTATTTATTGCCTTCATAATGTCAAGATCATGCTTTGATACTGCTTGTAATGGAACAACTTGCACAATAAAGGAATATGATAGGGATATTTTGTGAATACCTGATGATAACTGAGAATAACAAGCCATGCTGAGGGGGCAAACCTCCAAATATCTCCAAATAGAATAAAATTCACTAATATGATGATGGTAAACTTACCACTAGCTCCTATATATAATCATTATTAATTTTGTTTTAACGATTATATAACCTAATAAGGAGTTAAGGTAGCCACAAGCCAACTACTCATAACTCTAAGCATATATAAGATCAAGGGCTTCGTAGCTGTCCTCTTTTTTTCTACTTTTTTTTTTTGTTCAAATGCTGAAAGGAGAGCTCTCACCTCAGTTTGAACCTCTAAAGTTGTTTCAGTAAATGGCATAGCATCTCGGCAAGGAACCCGTGCAAGGTGATATTTTAGATGATTTATACCTCCTCTCATACGTTTAGAACAATGGTTGTAAACAATGATTCTTTTTTCAAGACCTTTTGTTCCATGTTTCTAGCAAGGGTCCTTAGGCTTCCCATCTTTCTTAGATGTAGCTATATTCTTTTCAAAAAATGTAAATCTAGCCTGCCAAAAGGGAAATACAAGAAAATAATTATACTATAGGCATAGCTCAACTAAAATCATCATTAACAAGCAGATGATAGCCCATGACAACAAATTTTAAAATTTTAAATAACTCTTAATTTTAAATTATCCTTGTGCAGTAGGTTACTAGGTTCACAACTGGTTGAAGATTCATGTAAATGGGAAGTTGGTGGGGATTGAAATGGGTTCTCTACCCATTGAGTGTTCTCAAATTGTTGGTAGCATGCTGCTGCCCTTTAAATCCTTCGAATGGATTGAGTGCTTCTATATTATATATAATTTGTACTTGTTGCAGCCTCAAAAACTCAAAATACATCAAACCTAACTGCAGTGTCTTTACAAGGAATTGATATATGGAGGATGATGAAATAACATATAGGAAAAGTAAGGATGTGAAAGGAAGGAAATGAATGAGATAAGCAACTTATGCAAATATCAAGTTATATTAAAGGCCACATATAAACTGTCAAAAAATGTTATATGTCACAATACAGATAAGGAGAATTGTAGAACAATGCTAATGCAATGTTATTTTTCATACTCTGTGTCTTGTTCTTCATGGTACTCTTACTTTTGGGAAACATATACATTTTAGATTACAGTTTACTCCATACTACGCATTACATTCAAAGCAAAATCACAGACTCCTATTTTATATGAATACAATAGAGACTGAAATTTGTAGATTCCTATTTCATACCTCTTGTGGTGTTTGAAGTTGAACAGTGAAGACTGAAAATGAAATGGCAAAAGGTTAAAACTTAAAACAAAACCCTTGTGGTGTTTGGAAAGTGGAACCCGTCAAAGTTTCACTTGCTGTCGCAGCTCTTGAACTCATGAAAAATTAAAATAAAATGACGAAATTGAAAATCTCATCGTTTCAAATATTTTAAAGTTTAGTTTGGCGAGTTAACTTGTGAATTAATTGTGATTTTTGCCGAGTATCCACGATTTTTTTGTTATGAATCATGGCAAGTTTTTGAGAAAACTATTGCCCTTTACTCTTCTTTTCCTCTTCTCTTTTCCTTTTTTTATGGATCAAGACCTCTCTTTTAGGGTTTTATTTGTTTTAGAATGTTTTTTAGTTTCATTGCCGTTTTATATTTTTCATATGGGGGATGTGTGGTGAATTAGTAGGGATGACCAAGGGATGCCACGAAGTCTCCAAAGAGACCCATAAAAGCCTCCACCCAAGTAGCCCCCCCAAAAAAGGACATTACCAGATTTAAAAAAAAGGGGCTGGCAGATCAGGAGGGGGGCAGGAGTATGGGGAAGGAATGCTCCCTAAAAATCTCTAAGACCCAAGGATGTACAAGATGCCTAGAGTTTCACCTAGACCCATGGGGATGTGTCCTTGTTGAATAGTGCTATTTTGTTATAATATCATATTTTGTCAAATGATTTTATGTAAGTGGTGTTGGGTACATAATTAGTAGGGTAGGTGGCTACTACATTCATTGTTATTATGTATTGTGGTTGTATGAGAAGGTACTAGGAGGTTCGTTGAGTCTAGTTAATGTAGCTATGATAGTAACTTGTGTGAGAAGCTACTCACTTGTATTAAATAAAGGGTTTATGCTTTCTATATAATCAATTCCTATTTTCATATATGATCAAATCCTATTTTCATATCAATACAACTATATGATATTTTCACATCTTCTGAAGTTTTTCCTGTTGGAAGAATAAGAAGTTTGCCATTGGTATGTTTGTTGGCAACATGAGCATGAGATATGAGCATAAGTTGTATAGCTTATAGTATAGTGTTGTCATTGATGTCAACATTGTGATCCGGTATGAGGATCATTGTGCAAACCATTTTATATAGCTTGAGCATGTTTGAAGATGGTTATCTAGTGGATATTTGCGAGAAGGTTTGATTCGATGAAGACAGATAAAAGGGAAAATTGGCTAAGTGTCAAAACAATGTTTTCTATACCTAGATTTGGCACACTTTTAGGGTGGAAATCCTTTTCAGTATTTGGAAAGATAGAAATGCTTGCATATTTGCTCACAGCTAGATTGCTAAATTTGTTTCTTTATATTCTAAAGCAATGATTTGCTCTAATGTTCTTTTGTAGATTCAAGTGCAAGCAAACAAAGTTGCGCTTGAAGTTGCTCACTTTCAGGAGCTTTTGGACCACTGGGGCAATGCCTCTTGCACTGTGGTATGCATGCCTCCCTCACCCACCTCTTCCCGGGGCCGGTCACCTTCACGGGGCCGGCGGGGAAGTGGATCTGCCAAGGACTCTCACCCTTGCCCTCCTTGGCGATCGCCTTCTCCTCCGCGGGTTGACCTGGGGTGGCCTTTTGGAGGGGCGGTGACACTTCTGGGTGGCCTTCTGGTAATGCTCTTGGTGGCGGTTTTGGTTGGCTGGATACTTCCAAATGGTTCCCGTGGTTGGAGTTAGCAATCTCACCTTGCTGGGAGGACAAAGATAAAGAAAAAGATGACGACGGTTGGGCTCCCCTTGACGTCACTCCAGACTCCGTTGATGTATGGGTGAAGAAATTGGATGGCAGGGACCCTCCACCCTCTGCTAGCGGCATTGTTATGGCCGCTTGACGGCCTTTTATTTTATTGTGTTTGTAATATTTCTTGCTTTCTGGGCTCAGCCCATGTGACTCTGGACTTCTGGGCTCTGCCCATGTGACTCTCGGGGTGTGCCTTTTTACCACCCACCTTTTTTTCGTGAATATGTATTTCTATCTTTATTTTTAATATAGATATATGCCTATTCATAAAAAAAAAACAATGTTTTCAGTGTATAGGACATCCGGTATTTTGGTCCGCATTGGTTTGCTGTGTAGAATCTCGCTCTGTGGTTTTGGTGTAATTTTGTTGGATGTTAGAAGAGTCCAAATCTTGAGTTTCATAGTGTTTCAGTCTTTGGTGTTGAAGTTATGAATGACAAAAGTTCCGGTTTGGCAGTTACAATGTTACCAGTACAGTATGTATGTTTTGGAGGATCTGCATCTCTCCACGGATTGGTATTTGGCTTTGTGGATTTGTGGAGATGTTGACAGGTGTTAGTAATGCCTATATTCCAAGTGGCATGAAGTTTTGAGGTCCGCGTATTGGTTTGAGGTTGAACAGTTGATAAATTTGATGTTAGGTCATTACCGGTGCTGACCTAATAAGTTTTGGGTATTGCGGAGTTTTGAGAAGTATTGATTTGTTATGTGGGATCTATTATAGGTCCATGCCGACCTATTTGGATTTGTTATAAGTTTTGAATCATGACGCAAAGTATGTATATGTGTATGTTGAGCCGACAATTATATTTTGCATATTTTGTATGATATATCTAATTATGCCGACCTAATTGATGTTGTAGGTGTTTGTGGATGAAGTTGATATATATGTAAGATCTTTTTTGGTGTTTTGGAGATAAAGATGAAATGTGATGTGTAGATGATGCAAATATGATCTGAATGCAGAGCAGAACAAAGTGTTAGTGTAGATCAGTATGAAGTGCGTAAAGTTTGTATATTGAGCATCAATGGAACTATAATCCAGCATGTGGTAGATGCATTTGTAACAGATCATTTTGGCTGTGAGCCATCACTCTCTTCTATCTTTTCTTCTTTTTGTGGGCAGTGAGTCCACTAGGATAGTGAAGTTCACCTGCAGTGAGCACTTCTGTAATATCTTATAACCGGTTATAATATATTGTGAGCTAACTCTTTGCTGAATTGGATGATGGTTTCGTAATAAACTTGTGACCTCATAACATCATTGACACTTGATTATGCATTTTAAGACTTAGTAATATATTATTGATGCATGATTATCTCAACTCAGTATTACGTGGATTTGCGAGACTTATTGTAGCTGATGTCCCCATAGAGCATGTTTGGTCAGGCATTTTTAGTATAAGTTATTTCACCTCACTTCTCCATTTCACTTAACCATGTGCACACATCAAAGTGCTCATAAAACTTTATCTATTTATTGAGCCAAAATGATTATGCTTATTATTAACAATGATACTTATTTCAGTCTGAGAGATTTCTCTAGACATTTCTTCTCATCAATCATCGTGCAGGTAGCGGTCAACCCCCTCCTTGCAAAGAATACACTGATTGAACCATCCAGCTACAATGAGAATGTCCAAAAGTTAAACCCTCCAAAACCTTGGAATTGCCTTTTCTTATTTATGCCACAAGCTTTTCTACAATTAATACTTCTATATTATCTGCATAGCATCCTTTTATAGTTTTTCTAAATTTGAAAATGCAAGATGTTTCTTCTTCATGTATTGCTCTTTTAAATGGTTATGAAGGTTGTCTCTTTGGTGTTGCAGCTTCTGAAGCCTTTGTGCAGCCTCTAAAGCTTCTACCATCTACCCCAGCCAACTGTAATCTGACAGCTTCACTAGAAGAGGAATTACACTCTTCATCTGATTTTTCTCAGTCCCTTTACAGAGTTGAATTCACTACAAGCAATGATTCCTCTTCAGATTTGAGTGATATAAATGCTGGAATCTTAGTCTGTATAACTGGGGAGAATTGGAATTCAATCATTCAAAGATTTCCAGCACTTTTGCCCACTTCTCAAATGTTATCTTCAGACATGTCAAAGATTGTACAACGAAATTATGATAGACTTCATTTTCAGAGAGGCTCAGTGGATGGTTTGACATTTTGGGGACCTGACATAGGGAGGCTTGTAGCTCTTTGGATTGGTCCAGAATCAGGTTTGTAATGATAAATATGCTTGTGACTCTTCAGCACTGTAAATGAAATTACAAGAATCTGTTTTGCAATGCTATTGATAGTGAATTCTGCATCTTCTACATATAAAAATAAAAAGAAATATAGTTGGTCTAGTATATACATGATAAGATGTTAAACTGCTGTGGTTATTGAAAGTTAAAAGCTTCTGGAAACATCTGTGTATAATATGTTTGCACAGTTTTTTCCAGAAGCTTTTGCTTTCAATTTAACGGACTGTGAAAATCTCATGTACATTGCAGTGGTTATTATAAAATTGCACACCATTATTAATCATTGATATATGTGTACCTTTGTTTTTCTCCGATCCAATTTTCTTGTAATCCAGGTTCTTGGAGATTAAGCAGGGTAAGTGTTCTGGTCATACCTCCAAGTCAAAAGGTGGATAGAAGAACTGATAATCTACAAAAACGAAATTGTGAAAATATTGGATTGTACTATATTTTCCAGACCAATGAAGTTATGCTTGGAGAGGGTGGTGACTCAGCAGTTGAGCTGAGGCCTTCTGGAGTACAGGAAGTATCTGGTAGTGACATGTGGACAAAGTCTCTGAATTCTAATATACTTGGAACAATGATATCTTCTAAAGATGTTGGAAAATTACAGCAAGCGAGTTTGAAATATTATAAAGATTTAAAAATATCCTTGCTTCTATACAATGCTATACTCGTTGCTAGTGGCACGTTCATTGCAGCAGTTGCAGGTAACCAAGAGATTTCAAATGGGTTTGCAATAGGTGGGACTTTTGGCTTTATCTATCTGCTACTATTGCAAAGGGCTGTTGACAAATTGCCTGGGCCTCCTTCCTTTGAGAGCCAGAGTTACTCAGGTCCTGCTAAAAACAATTCATTATTCCAGGACAATGATATTAGTAGAGGATCAAGGGTAGAAAAGCAAGGACAAGACATGGACATGGAAATTTCAAACTTGTCGATTGATACCAAGTCAAATTTAGAAAATAAAAAGTTTCAAGATGTCTTTTCAGGATTCAGGGGACCACTGACAAGGCTATCGTGGATTATAGCAATTTTGTTTTTAACATCAAGATATGCCTCTGGAAAAGTCATGATAACTCTGAAACCTCAAGAGCTTCTAGCTGGAGCTGCAGGATTCCTTACATGCAAAGTTGCTGCAGTAATGGCAGCTTTTAGAACCATACCCATAGATTGGAAAGATCATGAAAAGTGATTTTCAAATTGTTATCTTAGAATTTTAATGTAAGATCATCTAAATACTTGCTAAGTTGGCAGATAGTACCCATTGAAGTATTCATAACAATCCATCAACTAGTAATGTGTTGATCAGTCAATTCTATTATTAGTTCCTACTGGAGGCATTCATTGAATTCAAATCAACTTTTCCAAATGACCAATCAAATGTTTAAAATTTTCACATTACTAATGTTTGTACTCATTGATTTTATAACTTTTACACTTAAATTTTTAATTTTTAATTTTTTTTCCACCTTTTTATCGGTCTATCCCTATTGAAATGAATATTTTAGGTCTGATTATTGTGGTTAGAATTAATAAATAATAAAACAACTAATTAAAACAACCGATAACCGTGAAAATATTTCCTTACATTATAGAACATGAGAATTATGAATTCTGGAAGCTACCAGCTTCCAAGCAATGTTATACACACTTTCAAGGTTATAGAGTCTGAAAGCTACCAGATTCCACATAATGGAATACACACTTCCACTTCCTTAGCACATATGAAATCTTCATTAGTCAATAGGGATGTCAAGTTACTGCTACACAATCTCTGTGACTCAGCTCTGCCCATGGCAGACAAAACCCTATATGTATGTTCTCAATGGTTCCAGCCTACAGTGCTCTACTCATAAGCTATTCATCAGGATCTTTTCTAATAAGGATAACGTAAAAAATCTCTGTTAAATCATTTTTTTGAAAATGTTAGTTATATTTTAAAGGTAGCTTGTAGTGCATTTGTGCAAATTTGCAAGATCCAAAGCAGTAACTTTTATATCAAAAGGTCCAAGCTTTTTTTCTTTCTTCTTTCTTTTCAATTTAAATTTTGTTGGTACCCATCTGAAATTTGAAAATTTTTCTAGCAAGAAACAGGGTTTTCACAATTTGGGCTGACCTACAGCAGAAAACAATAATAGTTGACCTGACTTTTCTAATTAGGGCCGATTGGGTCTGTAACTATATTGTTTTTGTGTATTTTCATGACTTAAAGTTTTCAATCCTCTCATTCCTCCTCAGCAGCATACAAAAAGCAAGATAAAAATAGCAAAACAAGAGCATAATCTACAAAGCACAATCAGCAATATGGACGCACATTTTTAAGAGGTTTTAACTTGAGAAACCCCACCAAATCTCAGCAAAAGATACTAATCAAGTAAATCACGCCTAGTAGAAAAAGGTGAAGGGCAGCTGGAAGTTGGCGCAGTTTTTGTGTGGCTAAGTCACCAATTTTCTCCACAACAGTTAGAGGAGGGCAGGGGCTTAGCAGAACTCCACCCAGCAAAAAAGGATGTTGCAAAGTGCCTTCATATCCGCACCCAGCACTTGGGAAACATGGCAATTAGTTAAGCAAATTCTGCCTCCAACAACTAGCTGCACATATAAGGTGGCATTACCACTAGCAAACTTCGCTTGAAATATGACTAAGTGGCTATAGCACTAGTGAAGTGCATCTGAGGAAGAAATTGATTAAGTCAATACCAAGCACAAATTCAATGGCATTGCCAGTAGAAAATGGTGACCAGCAGGTCGCAGATCATTCATAAAAGTGTGCTAGCTTTGCAAGGAGCAACTTAAGTCATTTGAGCACCGTTTTTTGTTGGTTCAACCAGCATGAAACTCTGCCCAATTATTGATAAAGTGGGAAAGAAGCTACAAAACTCTGCCAAAAGAGATTGAAGACTTAAAGAGATTGGCTCATAATATGAGTGGTCAAGCTAGTTAAAGCCTAACCAAAGGTGGCAAACTCATTAGGAAACCATGCTGAGTGTTGAAGAGGTCAAGCTATGCAGTTTTGGCGCCCTTTTGAGGTGGTGAAACCAAAGGAAAATTGTGACAAATAGGGCAATGACTGTAGTGAAACACAACAGCTTAAAACATGAAGAAAATTGCACTTTTTCAGTGGTGAAGCCAACCTAAAACCATGACTTAACCATGGCATGAACATTAGTGAATGGTGACAGTCAGAAACAGTGCTAAGACATGGAGGATGTTACACTTTTTGAGTGATGGTGCCACCTTAAAATTCTGAAATCAGCCAGCATTTAATTTCCAATGCCCATGTAAAAGAATTAAAGCAAAAAAATGGTCTGAAAGCATGTAATTCATCTCCTATAAAGGAAAGCTGTGAGGACTTTGTTTTTGCATCTGAAGCAAGGTTCTCTTTCCACCATTGGTGCAGGTTTTGGAGGGTTTTTCAGTGCCTTTGTGATGACAGCTGAGTGCTATACAGATCTGAAATGGACAGCTGGCAGAATTCAAGTGCAGATTTGGTACTAGTTTTTACTAGGTTCCTTACATCGATAGGGTTTCAACTTTCAAGTCTCGTACAGCAGCAAAAGTAAGGTTTCCAGTCAATTATATTAAAGGACACTTGAGCAATAAAAGATAACAACACGTGCAACTTTGTAATAGCCCTCTTATGTCAACCGAAAGCTTGAGTTTTCCATCTTTGAAACATTGGTTTCTTTAATCAACAACAGAAGATAAATAAAGTGAGCATTCACAAGAGTTCGGGTTTGCTGATATGCAAGTTTCTAAGCCTTTGAAGTTGTCATTCAAACAGTGA